>CAXARK010000561.1:0-20517 GCA_963971205.1 Aethes cnicana
CCATAATTTCACTACGAACGATTGCAGAAAGGTGCACCGATTTCCACTGCTGCCACTAACTATACTTGCTGCAAAGCAAAGTGACGACCGCCACCATACAAGGTGAGTAAATGCATGAAAATCGGAACGATTATCTTTAGTCCATATCAATCAATTTGACCCGTAGCACCAAAAAATGGAGAGAGGTATGACGTCATATTTTTTTAATGTATTTTTTTGCTCTGAAACCTATCGCGTCTGGTGGTATCAAATGAAAGGGCTTACTAAGCCGGTTATATATATATATATATATATCATCATTACATCTGTATCATATTTTATAATAATGAAACGTTAGAAAAAATCAGTCAAATGCGGAATCGCATATGTAGGGTTCCGTACAACTGAGCGTCTCTATGTGATCCCTATTCACGGTGAAAAAAAAAACAATTTAATCACAACACTAAGTACCTTATGACCCTATCAGGCAGGATCGAAGCCGAACAAGATTTTATTGGAAGATAGGAGAAAATTCACATATCGGAATTGGGAATCATCGTCTGTATAGAATTTATTAATTCATCATAACTATGTACTATTTTTTTTTATCTAAACATACTTCTTTAGCTAGCGACATAGATGAGGCCATTAGAAAAAAAACCGGCCAAGTGCGTGTCGGGCCACGCGCAAATTATAGGGTTCCGAAGTTGAGGATGCCCACAGTACCTTTCTAAGACTTATTAGCATCTAGCTAGCCTGTGGTATGACGTGCCCGCCCGACGCCCCTGCCGCTCGAGAAAAATCATCATTATAAGTTGGTCGACTATTACTCGTAAGTTTGTACAGCCTACTTAGCTCTGATAGTTTTCCTTTCAACTACGTTATATATGCCACAACCGTGATTTTTTTCAGCCATCCAAATACCACCATTTGGCTGGCAGGGGGGGGGGGGACACGTGACTCTAACAAAAAATAGCACTTTAAAGCTTAATATTTCACAAACGCATCACTTAATCAAAAAATGGTTATAACAAACCCACAATATTTTTTTAAGACCTATTCAACGATATGCCGCACCATGGGGTACGCAAGAAAAAAAAATTACATCCCCACTTTACGAGTAGGGGAGGTACCCTATAAAAAAATATATTTCAAAATTTTATTGTACCACTTTGTCAGCGTAACTAATATGCATATTCATGCCAAATTACAGCTCTCTAGACTTAAGCATCTCCGAGCAATAGTGCGGACAGACGGACGGACGGACGGACGGACGGACATGGCGAAACTATAAGGGTTCCTTGTGGACTTCGGAACCCTAAAAAACACTGGCAACATGGAACTATTTAGTCATATCATGGGACTTGAATGAATATACAAAAAATATTCGAAATTTAAAGCCGGGCGAAGGGACAAGGGAAACTCAACTTTAGAACGAGAACTACCGGGAACAATAAGTGAGCCACCGTACTAACAAAGTGAATCCCAGCTTAGGGTGGAAGTTCACTGCGGCATCCACGGTATTGTTCGGATACTCGACACTAAAACGTAGCATAAGCAGAGGTGACAGCGTAAAGCGTTCTAAGTACTAGGTCCTAATCGGAAAGAACAGACAATAAACAACAAATATTTGCATATGACCGCAGGTCACTGTTTGGTGGCAACCAAACGATAGCGCGATGTAATCGACAGCTAGCGCCATCTGGCGAAGACCGCGGTAAACTTGACGTGTTACAAATTTGAATTAGACTTTTGTTCTATTCGCTCTAACTATAAATGGTGGGTCAGAAAATATGGCAAATAATAAACCCACAGTATCGGCTATCGATTCTAAGTATATTGTATAGGTCTTTAATTTTTTTTGAGTTGGTAAAAAAAAACATTTTGTATAGGATTCATGCGTCGCTCGCACAACCAATCCCATATACAATATTTCTTTTTACTAACTCGAAAAAAATTGAAGACCTATACAATATACTTAGAATCGATAGCCGATACTGTGGGTTAATTATTTGCCATATTTTCTGACCCACCGTGTATACCTAATTTCGCCAGTTTAATAAGTGCAATGGTGGTGTATTCGTGAGAGACGTGGAAACCATTCAGGTGACCGTGGGTTCAAATCACAACCTCTCCACACTTTTTTTTCTTGTTTTTTATACTTATTGAGTTGTTTTTCAGCTTTTCTATTTTTTTATTGTTTTAGAGTCAGGTAATCACTTTTTTAAATATTAATTTTTTTTTATTGTGTTAATGTACGTAAAGAGCGACGTTCGAAAAAATACGTAACTTTCCTGTGTGAAAATCCGCATTGGGAATAAACTTATTGACTGTTTCAGTATTTGTTGTGATGGACGTCCATGATCGTGGATGATTTGGCCATGGAAGTTGTACTTATTACCTTCATGGATTTGTCAGTTTCGGGGCAAGTGCGCCAGGATGGGGTAAGTGCGCCTAACATAAATATATCGAAACCTATAAATATTACTCAACTAGTAGTTGGCTGTTTACAAGGCATAGGGGTGAAATAAATTTAGGCGCACTTACCCCACATCAGTATTTACTACTTCCATGATCGTGGATGATTTGGCCATGGAAGTTGTACTTATTACCTCCATGGATTTGTCAAGTTTCGGGGCAAGAACCGCCAGGATGGGGTAAGTGCGCCTAACATAAATATATCGAAACCTATAAATATTACTCAACTAGTAGTTGGCTGTTTACAAGGCTTGGGCGAAATAAATTTAGACACCATCGGCGTGTGAGTCTGACGACTTTTGTATTGGCGTGGCGTTGAAAAGGTTAAGGTCAAATTTTGAGAAAAGAAATACCTATCTCTTGAAATAGAAGTAAATAAATATATACCTGATCCTCTGTGGGCGTGGAAAGGCTCTGCGAGTTCAGCCAGGACTCTATTTTGGGCGTGAAGTGCTGAATGATCGCCCGTACGTTTACTAAGCAGTTGGCTAGCCGCAGCGCCTCAGCCTTAAACTCGCCGTCGCCCGTGGAATAGCGAAGAGCTGAGAGAAAACAGTACTTAAGTCAGGGGTTGGTAACCTTCTACAACCAAAGGACGGCAAATAAAGAAAAGGTGGGCGCCATTCGTACATTTCAAGATGATGAAAATTTTTAAGTTGGAGATAGATAGTGAACTTTTGAAGTTAGGAAGAAGAGGGGTCCATTTGATATATTATTTCTACTTTTAAAGCTGTTCAATCATGTAAATAGCCGCGGACAGCTGGCGGGCCTCGGGTTGCCGACCGCTGCTTAAAGGATTGAATAAGTACGAGATTTTCCTTGAAAACAATGAGCTACCTACTCCACAAAATATCAGTTAAGTACGTCATAACACAGAATATTTAATAGTCATAATACTACATACAGAATGGCCACGGAATCACCTGCCTGAATCTAGCCGGCGCGCAACTCGCGCCCAACTCGCCCTTACCGTCATTTGTTTCATCCGGAGATGGAGAGTGAATCGTTGGCCCGCGTACTGGTACACACACATTTACAAGTGTACAGACGTCCTCGCACGCATACAGACGTCCTCGCACGCAAACATTGACACTTCATTCGAATTGTGTTCGAAATCGTGCTTTTACAGGTCGTGTCCGCCCTGGTCATAATTTAACTTTTCCCAAAAGTATGTTTCTTACCCATGAAGAAGAGATTGTCGAACACTTGGTGCATCCTAATTAGCTCGTAGTAGAGCTGGTCGTAGGACGCGGGCGTCGGTAGGAACGTATCGCCGAATGTAATGAATAGGTTGAAAATGTTTACCACCTGAAAAAACATATAAACTAACGTTCACTAAAAGCAATGAAAGTGAAAAATATAGCTGAAAATGAAGATTTTTGGGAAGTTGCTGATTTTGTTGTAAAATCTTATTATGATAGTGTAACGAAATTACTACATTCAACCATTTGACCGTGGTTGTCGGCTACAGCCGTAAATGTTACAGCATACTCGTAAAATGTACTTTTCACCCCTCCTATTCGAAAAGAAGTGTTTTGTTGCCCGTTTAGAGGGAGCAAAATGCGATTTTGCTCCCTCTTCGCTTTTTTTTTAATTTTTTTTCATTTCTACCCCGCTAACAGGGAGCAAAATACGTCTTAGCAGTGCGTTCACGGAGCTTCGGAGACTGTAAAAAGTTGTATTCAAAAGTCGTATCTTTTTCGTATTTAGAATTTTATATATCGGCGTTTTACATAAATACTTTAATGCACATACTATAAATCCATAAAATCATAAATATATACTTACTTTTGATAAATTATTTTCTATTATCTTTTATTTTCAATTTGGCTGAATGGTGCAGGATAATGCCGTAGCATTCCTCGCAAACTCGTCGTGTGATCGAATTAAAAAAAAAACTCGAACCCGCGAATTTTGTGAGCGCTCATTTCCTTGCCGTATTATTTTACACTTAATTTCCAAAATAAAACGTACTTTATGTAGTGTTATGAATTATTTCGTAGAGAATGAATGAAATCAAAAAGTGATTTAGGTGATGCAATGTATTGGGATCAACACCTATGAGAATTCCAAAGGAATATTATGTAAGTACGTAATATGAATTGCACTGCCCTTTTTTCATTTTATCGCAAATGTATTAAAAAACTTTGTTTGATACATGAGCGAAATTGTAATAAAATGTATATTTTTCACATTTGTTAAAATTTACCTATTATTATGAACGCAACGCATGCGAGAATGACAGAATATAAATACAATGAAGTAGTTAGAGATTCTTCAATATGGAAGCCATTTTCGCCTTCTGCCTATGAATTTATGATAGGAGCGCGAAACACACGTTCTTTTTAACCTTGTTTGTTTCTAAATGTATTATTTTTTTGTGTTACTTCATTTAATGACAATGATGAACGAATGATCTTATGATTTTCTCATAGGAGGGGTGAAAAGCAGAGTGTACAACACGGTAGCAAACTTATTTATGCCTTGGGTGACAAAGCTTGAATCCGTCACCCGCGGTAAAATATACCATTTTGCTCCCTAGTCATACAATCTACTATTATGTCGTGCGTGTATAATAATTCAAATTGGCGCTGGGTTTTTTTGGTGTGGCGGTCAAAGGGTTAAGAGGATGAAGGTTAAAGTTTATTATTGAAATTCAACGCAAACGAATTCGCGGGCAAAAACTAGTACACAAAAATACCTGCTGCGCCATGACGAAGATATTATGCCTCCTCAGCAAAGTGCTTTCATTGGTGACTAGGAACTTCAAAAGGGCAATTAGGGCTGCCCATAGCGGCCTCCAATCCCTCGCGAGCCGCACTCGACACCTTTTCTGGTAGCTGAGAAGCCGTAGGAGCACACCAACGCACAATTCGTACAGCTCCCCGGGAAACTTCTTTAGTAGGTGGCACATCATAAATTCTACCAAAAGATCTGAAAAGGATTTGGATTTAGCATTCGGTGCAGTCGATTCTGGATTTAACCTTTTCAACGCCATGTCCAATACAAACACCGTCACTCACACGCCGAGGGTGGCTGACGATGACGTCTAAAGCGAATATGGAGCTTACGCGTGCGTATTTAACCTTTTTAACACGCTTTTATTAGGTCGACCTGTATGTAACTATGTAATGGAATCTTGCAAGTTAAATTTGACCCACTTTCCCATTTCCGATTGAGCTGAAATTTTGCACGAATATGTAAATCGCGTGACAATGCAATATTATGATGACGTGGAGCTGATCTGATGATGGAGCTGGAAGGTGAGCATAGGAACTCCGTAATAAAACTACATAAACCCATCGAATTTGGACTCGTTTGATTCGTCTTGAAGGGTAGATGAAGGATTTACAAAGAAAAGTATAGTCAGCAATAAAAGGCTGTCCCAAAAATTTAATTTTTAGAAACTTATTTTCAATTTCATTTATTTCATGAAAGTAACATGTTTCTTACTAATAACATCTGCCAAACTGCTAAGCAGTTTATTGGCAGAACCTCCTTATCCGTTGTAGGTACTCCATGATGCATATACTTATTGGTCTTTGGCGTTGGACCTGCGGTGCCGATATATGCGTCGTTTGGCGTGAAAAAGGGTAAAATATAAATCGGAAGACGGATAAATACAAATAGTTCTACGATTACTCTGGACCGTATTTTCACGGATTCAGCTCGGATGGAGTGCGAAACCGCAAATTGGCGTAAAGAAGGGTTTAAAAAGAAACGGAAGTCATTGCTTCAAATAATTACCTATTAAAGTGGAAGCCAACGGTTGCGACGGTGGCTCCTCTGGAACGATTTTTCTATGACGCATTGGTAGCCTGTATAATTGTACCTGGAATTATTTTAAGTACAATAGTGGGTTAGTGAGTTCTTTATAAAGTTATGTAGACACGATTTTCTTTATGTATCGTATTTGTGTCGGAGGTCATTTAAGTACAGGCCCCCTGCACGGATCTTGAGCGGTGACCGAAAGTAGAGGGGATTTCTGCGCATGTTAACAAATAAAGGGCCAATAAGCGTGCGCGCACGACTAAGCTTGCGTCTCGCGCCCCTCTGCCGATGAGACCTTATTTTCGACTTCTGCGCATCGAAGGCCACCGCTCAAGTTTTGTGCCGATGCCTGTAATAGTACATTACTACAGAGGCCGGGAAGGAGGATGTTGCAGGCCGAGACCGGATAGTTACGAGGCCGACAACTTCCGTTCGCCGCCGATGTATGTATGGTGCTTTTCTCAAACATGTAATGAAATAAATAAATAAAATAATTATAATATATTTTGTCTTTTTAGGGTTCCGAAGTCCACAAGGAACCCTTATAGTTTCGCCATGTCCGTCCGTCCGTCCGTCCGTCCGTCCGTTCGTCCGTCTGTCCGCACTATTGCTCGGAGATGCTTAGGTCTAGAGAGCTGTAATTTGGCATGAATATGCATATTAGTTACGCTGACAAAGTGGTACAATAAAATGTTGAAATATATTTTTTTATAGGGTACCTCCCCTACTCATAAAGTGGGGATGTAATTTTTTTTTCTTGCGTACCCCATGGTGCGGCATATCGTTGAATAGGTCTTGAAAAAATATTGTGGGTTTGTTAAAACCATTTTTTGATTAAGTGATGCGTTTGTGAAATATTAAGCTTTAAAGTGCTATTTTTTGTTAGAGTCACGTGTCCCCCCCCCCCTGCCAGCTAAATGGTGGTATTTGGATGGCTGAAAAAAATCACGGTGTTGGCATATATAACGTAGTTGAAAAGAAAACTATCAGAGCGAAGTAGGCTGTACAAACTTACGAGTAATAGTCGACCAACTTATAATGATGATTTTTCTCGAGCGACAGGGGCGTCGGGCGGGCACGTCATACCACAGGCTAGCTAGATGCTAATAAGTCTTAGAAAGGTACTGTGGACATCCTCAACTTCGGAACCCTATAATTTGCGCGTGGCCCGACACGCACTTGGCCGGTTTTTTACATAAATATAACTGCGATACCTATGTAGCAAATATGGTTCATGTTTATTTAATAGGTATATTGGCAGAATGTCGTAGCGAACCATAGAGTAAATATTGCTTGTAGCTTTTTTTAAATGGCGGAATGCCATGATGCTGTGTCACAAATATTTCAAATGGAAATTTAAAAAAAGTGAGTTGCCGGCCTAGGCCTGCAACGTTTGTATACAATTTCATTATAGGACAATTTGTCTAGCCGCGCCTGAAACGTGATACTTCCCAGGCTAATAAGAAGAACGTAACATCAATATTTCATTGCATGTTTGAGAAAAAACGTATTACCGTTTAAAATTATTGGTGTGGTACTTTCCTGAGACTTCGTATGAAATATCTCACCTTAAACGTCAGGTTTTGATCGTGCATTATGGAGTTAGCGAACTGCTCCTCAACTATGCACGTTAGTGTGATGAAACATAAACTACACTTGTTTATGCTACTTTCCGTCTTCGTGTCGGCCATGACTATAGAACTGAAAAATCAAAGCAAAATATCAATTATCATGATTACTATCATTAATCGAAATATGGTATTGGTAAATGGTAATAATATGATACTTTACGCACCAATATTGGAAGAAAGTTACTAAAAGATTGGTTGGTTGATCGTTGTCTAACGCTTGAATTTGAGCTGGATTGGGTGGCGTCTGAAAATAATGAATTCAATTATTATCAAGTAAATCATGCTCTCCTAACATATTATTGTATTTGTATACATAGAGTTCGCAATAATGGTTCATGAAGCGCGGCGTAGCACTTACACAGTTGACACAGAGTCTATATTACCTGTGGAAAAGAGTTGTACCCGCTCGGTTTCTAAGAGGGTGCGCGCACGGGGGACTTTTGTCGCCGTGACAAATAAGTTTCTGTCAATTCATAAGTCACGTCTCCATAACGAATTGAAGTAAAAGTCACGCGTGACAAAAGTTACCCGTACGCGCACCCTCTAAAGAGAGAGATCGCTCCGATATAGGTAATTCGGTCAAAGGAACTAGTTCGGTCATTTAGTTCCAAAGCTCCGGAGCCAATTCGAGATCTAGATTAGCGCCGCACAGGACACGCTTTTGAAGTTATATTTGTCTCGGACGCAGCACTCACACCTAGCGCCTATATCCAGCAGAGGACATCTTTCGGCTGAAATTATGATGACGACATCGAGGGCCGCCCCCATACGTCGGAGCGACCGCAACGGCAGCTTTTTGCGTCTCTCCCCCTTCCCTCCTTCTCGTGCGTTCTGTTTCGCACATACGCTTTATGTTATGATCCCTATTACAGAGCAAACGGATCGAGACCGATTTCATTAAGATGAGGAAGTAAGAATAAGGATACTTTTATTGTCAAAAGTTCCTTTTGTAACTTACTTTCGGTCCGTGACTGGAATTCATTCCTTTTGGTTCTTAGTTCCTGACCTATTCTACTACTACGTCTTATATATATTAACTAGCTTTACCCCGCAACTTCATATGCGCAGAAATATTAAAATGAAAAAATCCGTTTTTTTTCGTTTCCGTGGGAATTTCGGGAAATCCTCTCTTAGTGCTCCCCTACGTTCCCTAAGGAATCTGCATGCCAAATTTCAGCTCTCTACGACCAGTAGTTTCGGCTCTGCGTTGATCGATCAGTCAGTCAGTTTCTTGTTTTATATATATAGATAGATAGATAAAGAAAGGCAGGAATTTAAAGGAACGGAGTTCGTGTCATGTGGAGTTACAGAACTTGAGTTACTAACGAGAGAGAAAGATAGCTGACCTGATGCGGCGGCAGGGTGGCCGGCGGCGAGGGCGGCGCAGACGCCGCGGCCGACGAGTGCGCAAGCGTCGTCATGAAGTTGCGGTTCAGGTGCGCGGCCTCATATAACGCTAGCAGCATGCCTTCTTCGCCGCCGCTGAAGCAAGACCACAGACTATTTAATTGTACTACATACGGAATGGTCACGGAAACACCCGCCTGAATCTGTCCCGCGCGCAACTCGCGTCGCCTTGTGGCAAGAGCTCACTTTCAGTACCAGCGAACCGATAGGCTAGTTCAGGGTGTATGAGAATCGAGACAATGGCATTGGAGACGTTAACATAGGGCAGCTTGCACCAACCAGGGTTAGAGCTTGGGGTTTGCCACCAAATATAACGCAAGTTAGAGTCTGTTTAGAGGTTGCAAGTGCTGACCCTGATTAGCAAGTGGATCTAAGTGATGGAAATTTGTATGAGTTGCATTGCCAGCAATAATCGCTTATGAGTAGAGGCTGTGTAACTCCAACATCGATGTTGAAATTATTTTTGTGCTTTCCCCATCACAAATAAAAGGACCTATAATGTAATGTAAAATTAACTCTATAATATTTTTTTATAATACTAAACCTAAACCGTTCACAAAGGTCTCTTTTTAAAATACCTACTTAGGGGATAATGGGGTAGATAAGTATTTCTAGTATTACAAGGCGCATGCCAGCAACATGTTGAGTAGTCATAAATAGAAAAGGAAATAATTCAGAGTGAAAGAGGCCCTATCCTAACCACATAGTTACCTGCTTCTCTGCCCTCTAACCACTGGCTGGGTTTCGTCACTAGTGAGGAATATTCCGCCCACCATACTGGTGAGGGAAGACAGCCAGCCCCCACCGGTGGAGCCCTGCATGCCTCCAAACACTGACATCACGAAGTCATTCAGTGCTGCTGTTATTACTTGACCGTAACTGAAATAATTGAGTAAACTCAGCTTTAATATGAGGGAAGACCCTGAGATAGAATCTTGGTCGTTGATGGATGTAGGGAGACCTACATCCAGCGACGCGGAACCGGCGAAAGCCGATACGAAGAAGCTTTATGTCCACGCAATAAGAGCAAAACATTTTAATGATTCGGTTCGGCTAGGCCGACCGAAGTCCTTTTCGGTCTTATTGCGTGGACATAAAAGCTTTATTGTATCGGTTTTCGCCGACTCCGAGTCGTTAGATGTGGGGAGACCCTTACCCTGTTATTCATAATTTGAAAGAAGAAAGAAAACAATCAATAAACCTTTTAATTACAACATGTTTGTAGGTTCTAACTTTTCATGAACAGGAACAGAGTTAGTGCCTACCATAGACTAAATTAATCACTAGTGTACACTTGAGTTCTAGAAATCTTTGGTGCCTACAAACACAAGGTCTTGAATGAAAAGGTATTCTGTTCTAAAGAAACAATACAAATTAAACATCTGGTCATAGTATGTAAGTACAAACTGTTGCACTTACCCATTTAAAGCCAGTTCATCATCAAGTATAGACAGTTTGACAACATATGGATTAGCAGATTCATGCTTTTTGTAGTTCACCAAAAACATAAGTAGAGTTACTACATCATATCCTGTAAAAATAACAATTACATTTAAAAAGTCCTATCAGTATTACAAGAGGAGACAACATAAAAGATGGGAGGATGAAATTGTGGAAATGGCCGGCAGAACATGGACCAGAAAGGTCACTGATAGGGAAGAATGGAGGAGACTGGGGGAGGCCTTTGCCAGAAGGCACACAAAAATTGATTAAAATTTCGGTTACTGTAGTTTTAAGTATTTTATTGTAAAAATTTCTGAAAAGAGGCTATAAATAAAGAAATAAATAATCAGTATTACAACCAGTTTATTTCTAGTAACAACTAAAAATTCATCTGATGTAATTACCATGCTGTTGCCTTTCATTAGATGTACACAGCAGCTGAATCAGGGGCTCAAATAAAGAATTCATCATCACATATTCCATCAGTGGGTTATCATCTATGTTGTCTATACCCGTTGCTATTATCAGCAATAGTTTCAATACCATAGACTTCAAGCTGTCTGGAACATCACCTGTATAACACAATAATTTTAATGGTTTAGTAGTTCACATCCTTGTGTAAAAATAAATTAATCTTAACTTTGTACCCCATAGGTGCAAGTCTACTTTATATCAAAGATACAATTTAAAAAAATTATATTCTACAAGTATTTATGTTCATTCTTATCAAACAGTAAAATTAGTCATGACCATAAAAATCACGTATTTAACATCATGAAATTCAAGAAACTACCTGAAACATCATAAACTTGTAAGGTAAAAACTATTGAAAGGTCTAAAAATTTGATGAGCTTTGAATTTTATGTTAAAAAAAATATGTATTACCTGATAATGTTGTACTACAGCGCTCCAAAAGGTTTTTCATCTTAGTATCGGCATTATCTAATCCAATGAGGATAGCTTTCACATTATTGGGCTCTGTACCCAGTCTCTGGTACATAGTCATAAGTAATGCACTGAGGGTTTGTAGCGCATACACTAATCTGAAATATGTATAAAAAAACATTGTTATAGTATTACTTATAAGCAGGGGAAGTAATTTTACATAATAATTAGTTTGCTAAATAGGCATTTTATTTTAATTATTGGAATAGAATGCAGCAGTCGTAACGCTATTACTCTGTATTTTATACAACTTTGATATATATAACTTGATCTGATCTGATTATCCATACTTGCTTTTCAAAAATGTATCATAACAACACTAGAACATCATTTATGATGGGTTTTATCACATTGGCATTGTATCATATTGGTATTGACAACAGACATCACAAGGAAACTAACTGATATACCTAATATGGTGTTCCTGGCCCAACATCTCTATGCATTGGGCGACTAGCAAGTTGATATTATCTTTCATATTTATGAGCTGCTCAACCGTCAATTTGTTTATCTCAGCTTCAAGCTGCGGAATTTTCGGCTTCAATAGGAAAAACTCATCCCAAAAGGTAGGGTTGTCGCTGGTTAGGTCTTCTCCCCTGAAGAATGATTCATATATCTGCACCACCTTCTCTTTCAGGTGTCTTTTGGACCCCGAACCGCTTCGTTTTCGCATGGCCATAGCCATGGTACACTTCTAGATTAGATGAGGACAGCTATAATTTACGGAGTCAGAATATGAATATAATGATACCGTATTGCGTCTTGTATTTAAACTGTATATTTCATATTCTTATCAGAAGTAAAAGAAGAAGCAATATTTCACATTCCTACAGGCAGTTCAGTTGATAAACTACCCAGACCCAGAGAAAATATTTTGAAGTGACACGGCATGACATTGACAGTCGTGACTGTTGACATGACTGTACTTTTCACTCCGATGTACGCAATACGTAACGTTGCTTTTTTCGATAACGATCTTCTAGAATAAATATAACATGAAGGTAATAAGTATTTATTAGTATCTACTTCCATGAAATATTGTTGAAGAAAAAGTTTCATTTTACATAATACATGTGACAAATCTTGTATGTGTATTGACACTAGCAATTTTTTTGTTCCACTGTAAAAGGAAAGGGCAGGTAGATACTTATATCTAAGTGCATTTATGGACAAGCGAGTCCTTTATGTCACTCCGTGGTTACTGATTTCGGCGATAGACCGTTTCGGCATTCGGATTCGGAATTCCGTAATGTAGTTCCGACTGTATGTGGCCGGCCTAATACAAGGTTTATCTTCTCTATACCTGACTGTCATCCTCATCTACTCTATGGTCGTAATCGTAATATAATGGCTGGCTAATTTGCGTGGTACGGTTGTTTGATTCTCTGTTTTGTGTTTAATTTTGAATATCGGAAGATAATCATCATAATGAAGTCTAAAAAACGTCACCAGTCATCCTCAGATGAATCAGAAGAGTCTGAATTAAGCCTAAAATCAAACAGTTCGTCGGGCAGTGATAGCGACGATTCTTCGGAGTCCGAGCACCGGCATAAGAAAAAAAGGAAACGTGGTGACTCGTCGGATTCCGACAGTGATTCCGATGACCAGAAGCGTTCAAAGAAGCGAAAGCATAAGAAAAAGAAGAAGAAGCATAACAAAAAGAAAAGGCGATCGGATTCAGGGGATGAAAGTCAGTCTGTAGAAGAGATATCTTCAGTCAGTGAAGGCGAAATATCTTCGAAGAAGAAGCGTAAACACAAACACAAGCATAAGCATTCTAAACGAGCACGTAGCACCTCCGCTAGTGTAATAATTGGTTAGTTGAGTGGGACACCATATTTTTCGTTTATCGTGGTATTATTTTATTGTAATTTTTCTTTATTTGTTTCAGAGGATGATGCTCCCGTGGAGCGCCGCTTGCACAGTGTCGTCAAGGAGCGCCGCGGCTCCTCTGGTGATGATCATGTGCAACCCCATCGCACATATTATCCGTAAGTTAACAATTTACATAATTTACATTTGTAAAACTGGAGTTTAGTTATTACATTACCAGGTGGAGCATAACATAACTGAAAAAAGGTACTTGCGGCCGGTCACTTAGCACTTTAACTTGTTGTAGGAGAGATTATCACCAATCAGGACCAGTTGAAAATGAGAGGGATAGAGAGGTTCAACGGTTTTATAGAGGCTCTAGCAAGGAGCGCAGATATCAGGAACAGCACCGTTTTGTCCAGGACAGGAATGAAAGGTAAACCACCCTTTGTTCATCTGGTATGTTTCATTTCACACATTTCGGGCTTAGAATCATGTTTTCAGTCATCAAATCATTGTAGTCAGAAAGTAGGAAATGAATGATGCATTGGGTTTATGTGTATGTTTAGTGGACGAGGACATGATAATTTGTTTATTTAAACATGAAGTCCCATCTAACAGGACAGCTCCGAAATGATGTTTTTTTACTGTTAATGTGTTGACATTTCAATCCTTACATCATTCCAAATGACACTGGATATTTCTTTGTAGGCCTTTTTACAAGTCATATTTTCATTACCTATATTATTAATAGTACCAGAAAAGAATATTGAAGAGTGAAATAGATTTCTCTAAAATCATTACTATTTTTAATATATTATTGTCATTTTCATCATGCCCTGCCTCCTTTGCTTTCTGGTATCGTGCATCCCATTTTATTCTTTTCGTCATTATTTCATTAAGTTAAACAATAGGAGTTTATTTATAAACTCATTGCAGATACCAACATGACAGATATAAAAATACTGGAAAATACCATGAGGATGACTACAGGCAAAGGCAATTTGATGATTATAGAAGGTACAATATATGTCTGAATGTATGTCTTGAATTATTCTAAATCTAATAGACACACTCTTAAAACTAGACCTATTTACAAGCACTATTTTGATGCACTGCAAGGCCACTATGAATAGCACAAATAGGCCTGTGGCCCTTACTTTGACATTGGCGATGTGTCCAAGGCAGAAGCCATTAATTTATATAGAATAGAATAGCACAAATAAGTTTTACTGAATACTGCCAGTCCAGTAGCATCACTTTCCACAGGAATCGTCATGTTTCTGGTATTGTTAATTTTTAACCACCCAATGTCATTTCAACGTAATTACCTACAGGAACCAGAGGTATGAAGATCACAAGCCTCCCGGAGGAGATTACCACAAGAGACCCAGAGAAGACATTTACCATTCCAGGGAAGAGCCCAGAGGTAAGTGCTGCTCATTCAAATTATGTATATTTAAAGGTGGGTATTGAATACGCGCGGCAAACCATCGAACATTGGCTCGCGCGGCAGCCGCGCGCAATGGGTACTGTGCCGCCGCGCGAGGCAACTCGACCATTGGCGCGCTCGAACACGCCGCGCGACGAACCAGTTCATCTGGATTTTTTACTGCGCGGCAAAGGAGCGTCAGTGCGTTCTGCGCGCGCTGTTGGGACGGATCTTCATATATTTTAGTTGATGCGCGCGGCAAGAACATGGAAAACGATAAGTGTCGTACTATAATTAGATTTTATGGCACTAAACCATTTCTATGGAACATTAAATGTAGTAATAATAATATGCTGAATAATGATAAAAGCAGCAGCTGCACGTTACCGACGTAAAAAGTCCATGTTTGCCGCGCACAAGATGAATGTTGTGGATGGATCGGCTGCCGCGCGCGGCAGTCGCGCTACAGAAAAATGATGCGCTAAAAATGGCTCGCGAGCCAAAACCTAGGTTTGCCGCGGTCGAAGAATGCTCGCGCGGCGGCCACGCATAGTCGATACACGCCTTAAAGTAAAGTAAAGTTTATGGTGTAAAAGTACGGGTATAAATTGCTGGTTACAGTTTATAATTTCAAAATGATAACAGTTTCACTGACCTTACCTAAGACCCCTTACCTTAAGATAGGTACACACATAAGCTCACATCTGTTTCTTAATTCTTTTTAGGCTAGGCATTTTCAGGCTAGGAATATACTAGCAATGGGTCTAGGAAGCGCTAGTAAATTCTTTTTCTGACGTGTAAAAGTGCCCCTATGGGTCCAATTTGCTGAATAAATGATTGAATTTGAATTGAATTGAGGCAGAGTCCACAGAGCGGCATCTGTTTATTTAAGCATACATATCTCCCTCGATTCCTCGACATTCATCCGTCTCTTCATTTGCATGTCGTTTTCGAGTACTTTTTATTGGGCCCCTCTTCAGTATATCACCAATTTGGTCGATGTACTTGCTTCGAGGGCGACCCATACCGATTTGCCCACTTGTACTTTTCTTATATACATATTTGCTTACAAGCACACCCCTCATTCATCCTCCCAGATGGCTGAACCATCGCAACATACCCTTCTCTTCTTTAGTCACTACATCAACTACTTATCACACTGTTACAAACCCAATCAGACTACTTAATACCATTCATACTTCATAACTTGTATGAAGTTGTGTTTAAAACTGTTTTTGACATTTATTGATATTTTAGTCCTATTCCTTTTTACTTTAAGGGCCAAACCGGTACAATCAGTATGAAGATAGAAGACCCAAGCGACAGGAGTATGATGATGGCAGGGACTATAGAGAAAGGTAAGTTTTTTTTATTCGAAATAAAGTAGGAAGGAAAAGGGAATGTAAAACTGTATAGGATGTCAAAGGTATCCTACAGTGTCATATATTAGACTTGTTTATTTACTAGGCGAGGACCACCCGAACCTGACCGTTATCGCGAGAGGGAATACCCGGAGAAGCGAGATCGGGAGAGGTTCCGAGATGACGGATTCGGCTCAGAAAGGTATGTGGCCATCCAACTGTGTCATAACACTAGGCCTGTTATTCCGTCAGGATTGTTCTCACTAATAAAATGTTACTTATACAGAATTTCACTACTTAAAATGTTACATATTTCACATGCCGCGCTCATTCTACAGCATGAGTGTATTCACGAAATCAAACTGGTCAGTGTTTATTTCGCGAAGTTAAATGACTGCATTTGTTTTTACAGTGACATCTCTACAGAAAATTATAATGAGTTAAATCAGAACATGTTGGTGTTGCAAAGATATTTTAATATTTGCACATTAGACGATAAATCCTCTAGGCACCTGTGAGACAGTCGCTCGTTACAGATTTGTCGGGATTTGTACTTGATGCCGCTCGGACCAACATGGATAGAGTTGGCTGCTTTCAAGCAGTTAGTTACAGAGAAATTCACCAATCTAAGTGCCAACATTCTTGAGTTTAACTTGTACAGCAGCTCTAGTTGCGGTTTTATACAACTATATCTATAAGTACCCTTTTACATTGAAGTTTAAGTATCAACAAAATGTTTAGCATTTACTGTGTAAAGAAGAATCATACAAACTTATTATATGAAACATTCAAATGGTTCTCTAGAATTCTATTGAGATCACCAAGTTTATGTTTGTAATGAATAGCAACAGAAAATGGAATCCAGACGAGACATACTAATCCAGAACATGATTCGCTTTTAAAGGCAATTGAAGAATATAATTTATGAAACAACGGAAGACATGATATGAAGTATACCAATCAAGAACTAGGTTTACAGTAACAAGCAATGGAAAAAATATTTCTACCATTCCGTGGAAGAAACTATGTGCTAAAGAATAGATTGCTATCCTATCGGAAACTAGACAGGAGAAAGTCTAGGATACAAAATAGATCAATGGAGTTTATATGGACACTTCTGAAATGAAACAAGATTTTAAGTATAAATTTAATGGATCGATGGATGAATGATAAAGAATCAAGCTTGCAAAAGACAAAAGTTACAAGAAGTCCTCGTGACCCACTAAAAATCAAAAGGAAAATAAGCAATATTTGGAATAGGTCAAAACTATTTTGTTTGAAAAAGCAGTCAAAATATAAATGTGTAATCGTTTGTAACGCAACATGTCTCATAAGATTTATTACAAAAAGAGTTTGTTTATTTACATGAAATAAATAAATGAAGGACCAATATATAGAATAATGTGAATATTGCAATTATCTATTGTTAAATGACGGAAACTGGAGGAGAAATAACATACTAAAACAAGATGTTAAAGGAAAAATGTTTCGGGGATACATGATTATTTGGAGATTATATTTAAGTACTCTAAAGAAGTAAAAACCCTAAATACATAGGAGGTACCTTATACTGCAGGCAAAATAATAAAATCGAACCAAAATGGCAAAAAAAAAACAACTTATTAATGAAAGGATATGTTGTGAATCTCTATGATAAGAGATTGATCCATCAGCTACTGACTATCACCTAAAATAGTGATAGCAAAATCGAGAAATCCACGATAGGATCACCTCTGAGTAGGTATATCGTCATCAAACATCGTTTAGAACGGACTCACGGTAAGTCTTATAGGAGTGCCAAAATAATTGCTTCATGGAGTTGGTGATTTTTTGTTATTTTATAGATAATAAAAAGAGTGTCATCCTGAAAAGATATTGAAACCGTAATACATTTTTATACAACATGCCATGTGTTGGATTCGAAAATCATCATCTTGACGACATAATTTGAAAAACTGAATTGTTTCACTATTAATAAATGTATGAAAATGTAATTATTATCTGGTATTGCTTGAGAAGAAACCAAGCATTCATGTTGTATATTTAAAGTACACTGCCCCCTAAATATTGCAAATCATAAAACGTGCTTAATACTATATTTACCATTTACAAATTAAATTTAGTGAGGCCATCGTGACAGCATCTTGTTTCTCTTTTGTTCAGACAAACTTGTATTCAATTTAAAGAAATGAGAGTACTTCATATTCTAGTTTTCATATCAAACGTAATCGTACAAATTATCTTCGAGTCGCTAAGCAATTGATTTAATAATACTGTTCCTCTCCTACAGTAAAGAAAAAACTATGGGAATACGACAATCACGCCATCATGAAACTTGTTCATTTTTATTATTTGCTTCTGAGTAATTAACAAAACAGATCCATTCAAGAAAACCAGTTGCAATAACATTATTAATATCCAGTACACTTTGAACATAGACATTTTCTTTTCTTGTTGAAATATGAAGACTTTTTTGTTTCAATGCATCACAACCTCAGAATCACAAGTCCTCGCAGCGATTTTGCAACCCTGATACAGGTTGAAAAAGCTAAGATATCACTCTCTTGCATGTGCAGTTTGTAAAAACCAGGAATAAGTTTATTCATAAATTTAATCATACTTCCCCATATTGAAGAGTTCATTATACATTACATGATAACATTTTTAAATGCAAGCGAGGATACTTCTTGACTTTTTAGCCGTTTTGTTCGTTGTCTTGTGAGATGGCATTGCGATGGAGCGCGGGGAATCAACGAGCACTTTTGATCGCAGGCCGCGGGACGCGCGCAGAGACCGGCCGCCCAGACCCGAGCTCAAGCCGCCTGCCCCGCAGATTAGGTATGAACACCACGATAGCCTATTTACGTCCCACTGCTGGGCACAGGCCTCCTCTCGTCACGAGGTAGGACTATGGCATTAAAAACCATTTCAATAGATTCAAGAATCTCAAGATGTTTGGAGTTAAAGATCAAACACATACTCATTATTGTTATTATTTAATAGACATTAAAAAATGTTATAAATGAAAAGATAACGAAAAATACACCTTTGTCCGTCTTACAATAATTATGACGAATATAACCACACTTTTCGAGCTAAAATCCATCAAGCCGTCTAGTCCACATCGTATGCGTGCCAAATAAATACATACAAATACAGTCATTGTATGTATGTATTGCAATGCCTCCTTGATTGGGTAAGAAGAGGCGTAATTTTAGTTACATTAAAAATAATAATAATAATAAGTAGTGCCTAAGTTATAGGCCAAAAATTTGCTAAGATCTATCAAAATAATTATTAATATAACCGAGACTTTTTGTTTATCAAAAGTTACGAAAGTGTTTACCGTTTCGATATATACGTTATGTTTTATAAACAAGATTTGGCAACATTGAAAGAAATTATGCAATCGCGTATGCAACCAAACGCATGCACATTTCGAATAAAACGCTACTATACTATTACATCATATTTATAAACGTTTCACTGCCGGTACAAGGCCTTCTCTTATCATGAAACTGAAGTTCTGGGCTACACCGCACCCCACGCAAAACCAAATGATTATCACAACTACTTGAAAGACGAAAAAAATCCGACACTTGAAAAATCAAAACAGATTGGTTCTTCATAAATATAATAAGTCGATGGCTGTTATTACAGGGTTAAATATTTTAAATATAACTTACTTGTGTTGAAAAAAGACGAAAAATTTGCGATTTTTGCATTATAAAAATGAATAAATATCTTGGCACAATTTAACAGAGATAGACCTCGCCCCAAACTAAGAAAAGCTAGATAACGCTATCTATAGGTGCTAGACAAAGATATAATTACTTATGCATATAGAGAAATACATACATATATAGATTCTAAACATCCGAGACTAGTACAAATATGTACTCGTCACGCAAAGTTTGCCCCTAGCGGGATTCGAACTCAAAATGGCCAAAATAATTGAAAATGAGCTCCTCTATTATACCCCTTAACCATTGACCTATAATAAGTAACATATGGAAGAACAGTGCCTAACAGAATATGTCAAAATATATGGAGCAAACTGACATTAGAAAATACGTTCCAATATGCTAATAACGCCTTTTTATAACGAAGGCCAAACGGGTGCCCGAGCTGTTCGGGCACCCGTTTTGACGGGGCCATTTTTCTCCGGCTGATTGTGAATCCTTACTTATAAATCTTATAATAGATCAATGCCTTTAAGGGATAATGTGGAATTTGCGGACTTGTGTGGAATTGGTTA
>CAXARK010000562.1:0-13270 GCA_963971205.1 Aethes cnicana
CCTGTGAGTGTTTCATTAAATTATTACGTTAATTTTTTTAACTTTTCCCATTTTGTGTGCTCAAACAAGTAAATGACAATTTGAATGCGCAAATAATTCATTTTGCATTATAATAGCAGCAAATATTTCCTTCATTTTTGTTTTATTGCAATAAACTGGCAACTCGACTTTGACGTAAGGGTGACACGTCACCCGGATCGGCAGACCTTGTTTTCTTAGACCATGATAGGATTCAGACTTTTCCTATACCTCCAGTCGACTATAAAACCACTCTATGTTCTCGAATAGCCGCGGAGCCAAACGTCATCACATTTTCGAGGTCCTGATTGTTGTCAGCCGACTTTAGCGGCGTCACGATTACACGATGGCTTCTAATTATGCGTTCCAAATGTCATTAGAGATGGCTCGGCTCGATCCCCCTTGCTTAGCTAACCGATGACAAATTACTTTGCCTATCCCCGCTAGTTTAGTACCTTCTAGTAGTCTGCATCAATTAAGACAAGGTAGGGTAGCTAAATTGGCAATCGTTCCTCCATTTACCGGTGCAAAATGCTCAGACGATTTCTAATTTCGTTTTGTTGTATCGATATTATTTGTATGCGTCTTGGGTATTTAATAAGGTTAGGGAGGTTTGTGAGAAGGTAAAGTCGCAAAGAAAATATCAGTTTACCTACTGATGTGATTGTTTACAGCTTTGCTTTGGTAGGTTACGTTATGATGGGTGATCTAGGTGTATAAATAACTTTATTTACACACCTACATCACCCATTATAACCTAGCCTAGCTTGAATCAGATCGGTCCACACTACGTCTGAAGATTTTTTAAATCTTTACTTTGAACGTTTAGCTTCATACTTATAATAATCATTACACTATTGCATTTGTGATAGAAGAACATTATTTTACAACTTTTGACTCATCTACCAGACCATATCTATAGTAAAAAATAATAATACAGTATGTTAAATATTTAATCCACATAGGTATTGAGTGGACGCAAGTGGAGGATCTTTGTGGCAAAATAATCAAGATTATTAATGAATAAAAACCTTAGTTCAACCGTAGTAATGTAGAGTCACTGTTAATGTAGAGTTACTGAATTGTCAATTTCGCCAATTAATTTTTCACAGTGCGTAAACACGCAACGTAGGTACGGTGTCAATGCTTAGGAAAAAAACCTGAATAGAAGAAATTGGAATTACAAAAACAAAGCAGACGAAACACATAGTTCAGTCGAAGAAATATTGATGTGTGTGCTGAAGTCCTTTAGAAAAAAGACGGTCCGAAAGTATCACGAATTCAAACTGATCTCGCGTTTCGTTGCCATAATTTTATTTGAAATTGCTAAGGCTTTTTGTCCAATTACAGAGCATCGCGTGATAACAACTCCACCATTAATTAACTTTCAAAGATAAGTCAATTGGCTAAGCGAAGACCGAAATTCAATAACAATAATGCATCAGATACTAGGTACGTTAATTGTTTAATTCACGTAATAAATTAATTAGCAACGATTAAAGTTCGCGTGTCTATGTGTGCGTGTGCCGACTATCTACGCATCGACGTGTGTATCGAATTCGGTCTCGCAATTCAAATTTCGAACTAAACTTTCTTTAACATTCAAAGGTCAACGACCTTTGGTCCGTGCGATATCGTGATTCATTTCCTATCAGCTAAGAAATTTCTTCCTTGGAAATGATCCTCTAATATCGGATTTGCGTTTAGGATCGTCTAATGCCGTGTTCACATGCCAACTCCATGCATAATTTAAAACCGAAAAATTCGACATAATAATCGAACGGGGCCGTTATTTCGACATTTTATATTCAACGCTTGATTATTCTTAATTAAAGTTTTCGAGTGATTAGGGTGAAACATACACTTTTACCAATTTACATTTGCGTGCGCCTTTGATTTAATGGCGCCTTAAGTCGACGGAGCAAAGAGGAGTTTCGTCTGGGAATGTGTTTTTTGGCTAGAATTTCAGAGCGCATAATGGGTAAAATTACGCGAGCCGAATCACCTCGATTCGTGCTACGATTACGATGTAGAATCGAAAACGATATCGATTATAATTAACGCGTATTATTAAAGTAACTGTTGTAAGTGCTTTTGAACAAGTTTCTTTAAAGAATTAAAGCTGTTTGGTAAAAGTTCGGCATTTTCTTTGTCCAAATTATCGAGGGCTTTTCATTAGCTCGTCTAGCAATTAATAATTTAATTGTAGCCATCAAAGAACCGATATTGGTTTACAATTTTCTAAATAACCCGTAAACATCTAAAATTGTTTCACGTTGACGCCAACCAACTGGAACAAATTAAAGTTAATCTGGACAAACCTAATATATATTCCTGTCAAATTGATTACCTATTCGTACTTCACAAAGGCAGGCAGGTTCATGAAGATACTTATATTAAATACCTACTCATGTCATGACCAACTAAATATTTACAAAACTTCAGTCAGGAACCGTGATTGGATTACTACAACAGTCTATTTACGGCCCACTGCTGGGCACAGGCCTCCTCTCATCACGAGAGGGTTTGGGCTATATTCCCCACGCGGGCCCAGTGCGGATTGGGGACTTCACACACATCTTTGAATTACTTCGCAGATGCGTGCAGGTTTCCTCACGATGTTTTCCTTCACCGAAAAGATCAGTGGTAAATTCAAATTGAATTTCGCACATAAGTAAACTCAGAGGTGCGAGCCGGAATCGAACCCCCGTCCCTCTGCATGAGAGGCGGTAGGTCGAACCACTAGGCCAACACGGCTTCCAAGATTGCATTGCTGTAAATAATTGATTTTATTTCGAGACTTCCATATTAGCCAAACTCGCAAATGATCTTATTTTATTTTTAGTCTCACTTCTTTTTCACTTTCTCTTAATCTCTTTTTGTTCGATCTCATTTATACACCTGTTATTTCTGGACAGTTTAAAAATGTATCAGACGTTCAAGTAACCCCAGCAATTAAACAATACGAGGTATGCAATACTAGCGATCTGTATGAAATACATTAGTAGAAAGTGGGTAACAAATGGTACCAGTACGGCAATTTACGTATTAAGTCGATTAGGACCAATTAAGCGTGCTTCTAAATGAGCTCTATATCAGGACATAGAAACACAAACGCGGAACTATGCCTCTTCTGGACTTGTGTTAATACATCTACACTAATAATAAGTGAAGAAAAAGGGAGCCTTTAAGTTGAAAAAAAAAACGTATCAATAAAATAATGGGGATTTAAAAAACGAGACGGTTGAAAAAGTCAAAGCGAGTTCACGATCCTCAACGTAAGGCGATAAAAGAGACTACCAATTTGTATTAGAAAATGCCTCAGAAATGTGGTGCCTACTACTGACGGCTGAAGGCGTTTGTTCTGAATTTCATTGACTGCTTTTAAAGGAATCAAATATCCAAGAAACGTAAGTAAATACATTACGTGGACTGACCAGATATGAATGTTCTTCGGTCATAAGAGAAGAGTGGCTTCCCCAACTATATAGATGGGCTGACCGAATCAAATCGTTCACACACTCCACTCCAATGTCTTTATCTCAAGCGCTCAAGCCAAGATTAAAGCAAGATGGAAGTGCAATTTTGCCGATGGTTTGGACCTGAATCCAGATGACCAACAATCATCTCAACCGCGAATCAGCACCAAACAGCACTGCTCATACTATTGTGTTCCGTGGAAAGTGGGTAAGAGAGTCAGTGAAATTACTGGTAATGCTGGCATAGAGGCATTAAATCGTAGACATCAGGGTTGACGAGTGACAACGCATTTGCAATCGTATGATTCCTTATAATACATGGACTACGGAAACCACAATCCTGTGTGCTCCTTTGCCAACCAAAAAGATATAATCAAAATGTATGACTAGACTCTCGTAGTACTCTCATGGTGAAAGGAGGCCTGTGCCCTGCAGTGGGACGCAAATAGGCTGTAGTAGTAGTAGTAGTAGTATGACTAGACTGGCTTAATCGGTAACATTCAGCTGCTCCCGACCACGACCATGTCAAGAGTGACAGACTAAGGCCTGGTTCCTGTATCCACGAAACGCCTCGTTTTGTAATTAATTTGTTCCATAGAGAGAGTCTGTCAAATTGTAACCGTCCGTAGACAAAACGAGCCCGTTTGTCCATTTTGTAATATAGGAAACGGGCTAAGAAGAATTTGTAGGTATTCTGTACCTTTCCGATTCGCAACATCCATTAGCTCAACTCTTCACTTTCTTATCGATCTGATCGGCCTTAATTATTGGGAATGGTTTTAATTAGTTGATTAATTATATTGTTGGGTCCCCGGCGGCCCCTTTGACGGCTAAAAGCCTCCGAATTGTTTGTTATTTTATAAATATATCGAATTACGAGCGATTATGGATTTGATGTATAGATTATAGACGATTTGACGATGAATATTTCAATGTTGGCTTGGCTTTGATCTAACTTTGAAAATTTTAAATAGGTACGTAGATAATTTTACATAAAATCAACCATTATGTATTGTACAAAGTGTGCTCTTTTACCTTTTAGTATTAAATTCCAAAAAAAACACACAAAACCGTTCTCATTAATCTCCATTCGCAATGCAGAAAATGTATAAATAACGTAACCCCTGTTCCCCGGGAATTCTTTCCAAACGTATCGAACAGTCGCCAATCGATTTATTTATATAAATTCGTGCCAACAGGAGAGGAACTCGGTAATTTAGTAATTGTTTCCACTAACAACGAATTAAATAGTAATCAATAGAACTGGGGCCCGGGGCCGGGGTACCATTTTAAGACCCACGATGCGGGGGCGATACGATCTTTGGATTTTATTTGTTTTTAACTAGTATGGTTTACACGTTAATTTACAACCTATCGTACTTACTTATGTATCTAGAATGAATGACTTTTTATTACATTCAATTTATATTCAATATTATAGCCATAGTAGGTAAACATAGTACGCAAAACTAATTGACACGTGATAATGATAATGCAATGCTATTTTTGGGCGGATTATTTCGTAATCATTTATTTTTGTGTTAAAAACCGGCCAAGTGCGTGTCGGGCCACGCGCAAATTATAGGGTTCCGAAGTTGAGGATGCCCACAGTACCTTTCTAAGACTTAGTAGCATCTAGCTAGCCTGTGGTATGACGTGCCCGCCCGACGCCCCTGCCGCTCGAGAAAAATCATCATTATAAGTTGGTCGACTATTACTCGTAAGTTTGTACACCCTACTTAGCTGTGATAGTTTTCCTTTCAACTACGTTATATATGCCACAACCGTGATTTTTTTCAGCCATCCAAATACCACCATTTAGCTGGCAGGGGGGGGGGACACGTGACTCTAGCAAAAAATAGCACTTTAAAGCTTAATATTTCACAAACGCATCACTTAATCAAAAAATGGTTTTAACAAACCCACAATATTTTTTTAAGACCTATTCAACGATATGCCGCACCATGGGGTACGCAAGAAAAAAAAATTACATCCCCACTTTACGAGTAGGGGAGGTACCCTATAAAAAAATATATTTCAAAATTTTATTGTACCACTTTGTCAGCGTAACTAATATGCATATTCATGCCAAATTACAGCTCTCTAGACCTAAGCATCTCCGAGCAATAGTGCGGACAGACGGACGGACATGGCGAAACTATAAGGGTTCCTTGTGGACTTCGGAACCCTAAAAAAACGAATACTTATAAACCACAATACATAGGTACAATATACAACAACATGTGCTGAACATTTGGTAGTCTATTAACTACTTTAGATAGATTGAGAAACTTTACAGTCCGAAGCAGGATATTGGCTGGTAGTCCTTTCTTTGTTATTTTATTCTTTATATCGTATCTTCTGGGACAGCTTTATAATATAAATGAAACAAGTAATTACCTAGGTTTCTTTTGTCAATCGTGTAATCTAAAAGTGCTCAGCACAATTGCGTAGCGATTGTTTTTAATGGTAGTGGGGCTCAGAGTTCGTAAGGCCGGTCCGAATTTAGCCCACGTCTTGCTTATTTGTCATTGATCACTCTAGATTAAAACGGACATTCTTTTATTTAGTGCTCCTTTAGTTCTAGAACTACTCGATCAGTCTTTATTTTGTCTCTGTTTCTCTTTCAGGTCATACGGGGCAAGTGCACTACCTGGGTAAATGCACGTAATAGTACATTTTGATGCGAGTGCGGAAAGTTTGTCATTTTCACCTGTCCCTTGTGTTAACGCTCCTTTCGCTCGTGCCAACATAACTAGGGACTTGTGAGAAAATGACAATTTCGCACGTGTATCAAACGACATTTTTGACGGATGAAGCTCAAAAAACTTTACGCACTAGTTCGTAAAAATATAACTTTAGGCACGCTCACCAACTGTCAAAAAACAAAAAGCGCTCGTTCGGAAATGACAAACTTTTGGCACGTTAAACAGGTATGGAAATATTTACTTTTTTAAGGAACTTTATTAACAATAGATTTTCCGACCTCTTGTGAACAGCGCCAACTGCGGCATTGTGTTTAATTCGTTGTATGGAGGTAGATATTGTTATTCAAGTAAAATTCGCAGGTTTCTAGGCACCTGGCGCACTTTCCCCGACTTAGCTTACTCGTAATTATTACGTAAATAATTGAGGATATATAAATTGCATAAGATAAAGCCCGACCTGAAACATAAAAAACTTCGCCATATTGCGGATAACTATTGGAACTAATTTCTTCAACTTGATATAGTTAGTTTTAGCGTGAAGCCGTCATTAATGTCATTAGTAAATTGCTGTCAAAGTAAAGTGTTGATTGAGCGTGATTTTTTAAATAAATTTTATTAGATTTCGTGAGCAAAAAATGCCGAAAACTATCAAAAGTCGTTAAGAAAAGTGAGTTACAATACGACAAAGTATTTGTCAGAGAGAAAATCTGAAGGAATGGACCAAGAATGGACTCTTTTCTTCTAAATAACGTTACCAACCTTGTTGTCAACATGACAGGTAGGGTGGGTTGATTCAAACCGTTCGTTAAAGTTGACGTTAACGACAAATATTTTTACCAGGATTTTTATTTTTCTAGTCGGGCTTTACCTGTATGTACGGTAGGTATTTAAAGTTAATTTACTGACAGAATGTCGATATATTTTGGGTAAAAGGTGAAAACATTTCTGTTGGTATTATGTGGGTTATAAATGGTAGTAATTATATGCTGCAGGAAATCAAACGCCGTATTGGAATTTTGCTCTTGGAATTGCTATAAAGTAGTGTCGTTCGAATGAACTGCTTGACAATTAACCTGGTGTTCGTCTTATTTATAAAACAGGACGTTTCTGCTAAGCTGCTTTTTTATCACTGCCATTTTAATTAATTACTACTACTACTACTACTACAGCCTATTTGCGTCCCACTGCTGGGCACAGGCCTCCTCTCAACACGAGAGGGTTTGGGCTATAGTCCCCACGCGGGCCCAGTGCGGATTGGGGACTTCACACACATCTTTGAATTAATTCGCAGATGCGTGCAGGTTTCCTCACGATGTTGTCCTTCACCGAAAAGCCCAGTGGTTAATTCAAATTGAATTTAGCACATAAGTAAACTTAGAGGTGCGAGCCGGAATCGAACCCCCGACCCTCTGCATGAGAGGCGGTAGGTCGAACCACTAGGCCACCACGGCTTCTTACTACTAATTAAGTACTAGGTACACACAAATAGAGGTAATTAGACCTGTTTGGAGCTAAAAGAATGGCCCGAAAGAAGTTATAGTTACTCGTATCTAAATCTATAGACTACCAATATACCCCAAAGGCGCCATGTATGTAACTGTACAGCCTCACAAAGTGATATTATTAATTTAATATTGTAAGTTAAAATTACTCGCACTGTTGTAAATACTTGCTATATTGATTAAATGACTTTTGAAAGTAAAGAAAATACTACAATAGCCTATATATTTAAGTACCACTACTGGGCACAGTACTTCCTATCATTGAAAAGGTTCCCAATCAATATTTATGTAGTTAACTTATGTTACTGACTGTCGGTCAGTCACACACGTGCGTGAGCCAAAACTCCATGTGGAGTGTAGGAGAAAACTATGAGAGGATTCATCGAAATTCCCACGGGAACGGGAAAAACTGGGACCTTCGCTGGAGACGGCGGGTTTATAAATCAAACATAATATAACCAAAATGCTGTGAAATCATGAAAGTGGACGATCACTTTTTAGGGTTCCGAAGTCCACAAGGAACCCTTATAGTTTCGCCATGTCCGTCCGTCCGTCCGCCCGTCTGTCCGCACTATTGCTCGGAGATGCTTAGTTCTAGAAAGCTGTAATTTGGCATGAATATACATATTAGTTACGCTGACAAAGTGGTACAATAAATTTTTGTTTTTTTTTTATAGGGTACCACCCCTACTCGTAAAGTGGGGATGTAATTTTTTTCTTCTTGCGTACCCCACGGTGCGGCACATCGTTGAATAGGTCTTAAAAAATATTGTGGGTTTGTTAAAACCATTTTTTGCCTGCCAGCTAAATGGTGGTATTTGGATTTCTGAAAAAAAATCATGGTATACAGCCTGTGGCCTGTACTAGGAGCAAAAATTTTAAACATAGACCATTTAAACCATCGGTAATCAAGTCCAAATGGTTTCAATTAAATCTAATTAAAAATAATTTTCCGTTTTTTTTTAACAAAGTTAATCGACCCAGCAATGTACTGCAAACAACGTACCCAGTCGTATTATTTGACATTGTCACGTAAGATTGTTTACTATTAAAAACCCTACTGAATAAATCAATATTTATTTATTATTATGTACTTCTTAATAAAATGGCCCAGTAATTAACCTTTTTTCAACATCACGTGAGTTTTCTTATCCAGGACGTGTAGACAGAAGAAAGAATGAAACTTATTTTTAACTCTTTATTCAGTTGATCAAACCAAAATAGTGCACTATGATCACTCACACACTGATAATAATAATTCTAATCTTACCGGGAAACCTATTAACCACTTAACTTGCACTTTATAGTTAGGAATTTGTTTTTTCCCATTTCTAGGATGGGTGTCCGTTTGAATCCACTCCAACAGGCGGCATGTAACACTGGACCTAGGACGTTTTCTAAAGTAGGTAACGAAGAATTGCAGTGTTAAGTAATCTGGCTCAACAGAAACAGCCGCAGTCACCACCAGGATCAGGAGATGAGTTGAGTTGATCAATACGCGGCTATAATCCATCCGGAGAACACTCGTTCCCTTTAGTCGAAGAAGACTAGATTTACATTTTCTCTCATTTCGTTCTAATTACCATGACTGTTGTATAGGTATTTCACTTGCGTCGTAATCCATTTTATTATCACTATGTTGCATTCTTGCACTCCATATTTTCCCGAGGTATTTTTATTTTAGGTGACTTGACGTTTGACGTACATTGTCAATCTAATTAATAATAAAGTAAACAGTCCCTATTATAAAAAGTTCGCATTTAAAATTTCTGGTTTATGATCTGTGGAGGTTGCCTAAGTGTTGCCTAACCTGAGAGAAGACTACCAACCTAACAGCGAGGTTCGCCAATAGCAGTCTAGCGAACCGTTACCAAGCGAATGGTCAAGCAACCGTCCATTCGTTGACTACTCATTGACAAGACAACGGCGATAACTTTCGATAATAAGTAGTAAGGAACGGTTGGTTTGCTGCTGTGGAGCTGTTACTGTCACGGCAATTACAAACGATACATTCGACGTTCTTTGCTCATCACTGTTCTATCGTCGGCCACTGGATATGATAAGAAATGAAGTTATCAAAAGGCTGAGATATTTAGGCTTTTATTAAAAATAAATTATTAATAAAATTGAAATTAACAAACAAAATAGGTAGATAGGATAAACAAAATAGGCTGCCCACACATTTATAGAGAAACGATATTGATGAGCTGTTTGTCTTAAGGAGGGTTACTGCTGCTCCAATAATGGGTATTTTTTCTATTCCATTGTCGATTGTTACTGAACTCTAGACTCATATGTCCGTATGACGTTCTGCACAAAGCACCTGCTTTTCGGGTACTTGTCATGGGACGTTCCGTAAAGTGACGTAGTATTCGCCGTTCGAGTGCGCAGCGCACGTTGACTGCCGCAGCCGGCCCGCGTGCAGGCTGCCCCCGGTCGCCGCTCGCAGGTCGGTCTTCCCACACGCGTTGCACTGCATTTGTTATAACGCGGCCGTTTGCAGGATGCCTCCGGTTTGGGTAACGTTCGCGGTATAGGCTGAGGGCTCTACTGGCATTTCCCCTAGCTTCTCCGTATAGCAAAGTCATGTCACATAATTTCAGGAGCGCTGTAGATAATTAATTCGTGCCATATTTTCAATCCAATAAATGTCGCTTCGTGGTAGCAGAATTTGATGACGTCTTCCGATTTGTCAACATTGTCAATGTTGAGAGGTTACAATAAAATATTGACATAAGATAAAAAGGCTGAATAAGCGTGTTTTTCTAGCGATATTTACTTTTAAGTCTTTTAACACAAAGTTGTCAAAAGGAAACGAGAAAATTTGGGTGGATAATAAACTTATTAATTAAGAAACGTCACCCCTGTACCAAGGTAGTGCCCGGTACCAAGACATCTAACGACCGTTTACTAACAATCTAACAACTGAAATGCATTGATTATGGGTTATAAGTTTAAAGTCCTTAATCTCCGATTTAAAGCATTAGGGAGCATTAAGATCTGGTCAAGGTAACTGCAGATACTCTGCAGAATCATCTATCAAAATTTTTGCTCCTGTTACAGGCCACACCCTGTATATAACGTAGTTGAAAGGAAAACTATCACAGCTAGGTAGGCTGTACAAACTTACGAGTCATAGTCGACCAACTTATGAAATGATTAAAAAACCAATGATTTTTCTCGGGCGGAAGGGGCGTCGGGCTGGCACGTCATACCACAGGCTAGCTAGATGCTAATACGAGTATGTCTTAGAAAGGTACTGTGGGCATCGTCAACTTCGGAACCCTATACTTTGCGCGTGGTCCGACACGCACTTGGCCGGTTTTTTTAAAGTGATCTACTGTGTAACTAAGTGTAACTAAGGTTGTAGAGGTTTTCTTTCACAATGTAACATGCAATTAAGAGTGATGGCATTACGACAGAAATAGCTCGGAATCGATGGAGTTACATCGACAATGAGCTATTCTCGCTAATAGAATGTTTATAGGACGAGGAAAGTGTTAGTGTTTCTGTAATTTCGCATACACGTATATATAGAAATAATCCAAGCTCAGGTAAGTTTTTGTAAAGTCGAAATAAGTTGGCCTGTTTTTTTGTTTTAATAATATGGAGGAATAGGAAATCAAGTTCTCTTCAATATCAGAAGTAGGTATAGTCAAAACTGCTCGAATTATGTTATAGGAATGACGATTGTGTCAATGTGTAGTTTAGAGAAAATTGGATTCGCATTTAAACGCAGAAATAAGTGTGAAAATGAAGAATAATGATGAGTAAAATGAGAAGTTGAATATTTAAAAATAAAACAAAATGAAACTGTAAGAGCCACAAATATGTAGTCTAGACGGGAATAGGTCAAAGGCAAGCCTTATATCGGTGTAACTGGATTTAAAAACGGCGCTAAATTTGAACTAAATGGGCTAGTCGGAGGCGAAGATATTTTTAGGTAAGCACGTGACATAGATTTCTATTAGAATCTTTAGCAAGTTGTTTTTAGAGAGGAGAAATTAAATAAACATTAAGGGAGCCACTGGCTTGACTAAGCTTGTGCAACGAGAAGTTAACGTCTGTTAAATATGGTTCCCTATAGAAACGTAATTTTTATACATACCTAGTAAAAGTCTCGTTTTACATATTTTAACGCATTCACTGCCACTGACGCATATATGCGTTTTGCTGACTTTCCCGCAGTGCGTTGCAATGTTCCCTTAATGACAGATGTGGCACCTGGCGAAAGTTCGTAAAACAGAAGTGGCAGTGCATGCGTTAACGAATGTTAACATATTGATGCAGTCCAGGCTAAACGTATTCTCTCTAAAATCTCTCTAACGTATTTAAATAACGTAAAATACTAAACACTCTAAAGATTTTCCGATCAATTCCATGAAAGTTTTCAAAGTGCATTTAAACGAATAAAATGATCAAGCTAACCTCTTGTCCACAAACGAAGTTTTAAACGCATCTACCCTCAAATACTAACAAATCGGAAATGACCAAGATACCTAACCAGATTAAAGTCCGGGACCTACGTCAAAACCCTGTAATGAACTCTAACTTCGACGCGGCAACTTCCAAACACTAGCTCAACAACTCTTTATACTATTATGTGAAATACCTAGGACAGCTAGACTTCACTAATGGATCGTTGCTATGCTTAGAAAGGGGAACTTTTCTAGATAAGTAGAATAGAGTTACAGTGAGTCTGAAATAGCGTTTCGGTAGTTTTGCTTGCAGTTAATGTGCTTAAGAAACTATGAACTGGAACTAACTTTTGTCTCGATTATGCTTTTAGGGACATTTGTTAGTGTGTTCAACAGGGGAGTTAGCGGTCAGCTGACTTTATGTCCTGTTCCAGTTTCCAATCTTATGATCGTGGCAATATTTTCAGATTGTACTGGTGATAGATACTGGTGTCTATAGAATGAACATTTAAATAACATCATAGTAAAAAGCAGTGATTATTTTAGAAGGAAGGTTTGCGAAATTTTCATTATTATTAGCCGTCATAACTATACCGAATTTAGAACTTAGCGCAGCCTTATTCTACTTTCTCGGTGAGTCTGCGAGTAGGACGCCGTGATAACCATACCTAGTTTAGAACTTAGTGCAGCTTTATTCTACTTACTCGGTGAGTCTGCGAGTAGGACGCCGTGATAACTACCTAGTTTAGAACTTAGTGCAGCTTTATTCTACTTACTCGGTGAGTCTGCGAGTAGGACGCCGTGGTACCTATGCCTAGTGTAGAACTTAGTGCAGCTTTATTGTACTTACTCGGTGAGTCTGCGAGTAGGACGCCGTGATAACTATACCTAGTTTAGAACTTAGTGCAGCTTTATTCTACTTACTCGGTGAGTCTGCGAGTAGGACGCCCTGATAATATAACTATACCTAGTTTAGAGCTTAGTGCAGATTTATTCTACTTACTCGGTGAGTCTGCGAGTAGATCGCTGTCGTCGTGCGCGGGCGACTTGGTGGATCCGGGCGACATCTTGACCGGCGCGTGCGGCGACGGCGCGGGGCCGGAGCCGGCGCTGCCTGCGCTGCTGCCCGGCCCGGCGGAGTGCGG
>CAXARK010000563.1:0-11468 GCA_963971205.1 Aethes cnicana
CTTCTAGCTTCTGTGTCTTGTTGTCCAGAGCGCGCATATTTTGTAGGCATACAACTAATTTGTGCGGCTCGTCTTGTTTATCTTTTAACGCGCATACTGCGGGTAGATTAGTCGCGGTCAGCGCGAGCGCCGGCGGGCTCGTCTGTGCCTGCGTTCCGTTGGCTGCCCCCGCGCGTGGCGGGGATTGCGCCGAAACCACTCCGTGTATCGCACTCGCGGGTGCCATACAGTAGGCGTGTTGAATTGCGGGAACAAATCTTCCGGTATGCCGATCAAGAATGATGCATGTCTATCAGTATTTATGTTTCTTTTTTCTACAGTGTAGTTGTCCGAAACTACGGTATTTTTAAGGAAACTGAGTACGTTCTCGGTCGTTGTCTCGGGTCTGAATAACCAGGCTTGAATATATTTATGTTGCTCAATCGCTTTAATTTCGTCATGTTCATTTCCCTGTACCTACATTGACTTTATGTCTAGTTTAAAAGTCCAATGTAGAGTTAGTGCCAATAATGTTTCTATTAATGTGAAACTCATTTTTATGTTACTTAGGGTGAGTTGATTCAAACCGTTCGTAACTAACTAAGCAGCGCTCGTTAAATATTTTTCTATAGGATAAAATGACGTTTAACGGCCTTATTTAACGACCATGAGTCCGTCAGAAGCCGAGGTTTAGTGGTTCGACCTACCGCCTCTCATGCCGAGGGTCGGGGTTCGATTCCGGCTCGCACCTCTAAGTTTACTTATGTGCGAAATTCAATTTGAATTTACCACTGAGCTTTTCGTTGAAGGAAAACATCGTGAGGAAACCTGCACGCATCTGCCAAGTAATTCAAAGATGTGTGTGAAGTCCCCAATCCGCACTGGGTCCGTGTGGGGACTATAGCCCAAACCCTCTCGTGATGAGAGGAGGCCTGTGCCCATCAGTGGGACGAAAAGAGGCTGTAGTAGTAGAGTCCGTCAACTGTGCTCGAATCCACCCACCCTTAGAGGACTCGCTCTTCTTGATGCTTATTTTGTCGGCGATAATGACCGACCGTTGGTAATTAAGTGCGGACTTGGCGCTTTTATTCATGCTGATTGTATTGAAGATCAAAGGAAGGTTTTTTGCAACGCTTTTTACTTATGCACATAAGGACAGAGACCTAAACTAAAGTAACATTACCTAAACGCGCTCTTGTTTCCTGAACAATAAGACCTAAATCTTTTTGAGTTCATCGACTGCTAGCTACTTCTGCTGGAGACATTTAGCGTTCGAAGAGTTGAAATGTCTTAAAAATAGGTTTTCCATGTCCCGAATGAACTTCTCGCCATTCTTACATGCATACAACAAACTCTTATCGCGTTAAGAAACCGTGAAGGTAAGCACAGTTCTAAAAACCTATATTGGATCAATGGATTATAAACATGTTTATGGAGACACTTGCCTCAACTTTCGCAAGACCGAAATTACTGAAATCATCAAGCGCCTGGTATTTAAAGAGCGCCTCTTTAGTGGTCTTTAATTTTCGGTATGCCGCCGGCGCCGCCGTCTGGCCCAGAATTAGACGCGCGGAAATAACCAGACGGTCGCTGGTTATGGTGTGAAATAGTAGTATATGTTGAAATTAATGCTAACATCGAAAGCAAGAATGAAAGGATATCTTCCTTCCTTTTTCTTTCCAGTGTGATGGGCTGCAACGGCCAAATTTCCCGGTGCGCTGAGTTACGAACATACTCAAAGAATAAAATTGGTAGTCTGTCTTTCTACGCATGAGATTGAATTTCGTATGAGTTTTAATATAAATTTTCTAGAATACTAATTCAGACGTGTGTGGTGACTAGTTCTGATGTTTATAATTTAAACATTTTTATGTTATCAAACAATTTTAACAATGTGGTAACCGATTGGCGCTTTCGATAACAATTGGTGCGGAAGCGAAATAAATTCAACGACGCGTTGCTTTGCCAAAAAAAAAATACATAACTCGTGCAAAAAATCGATGTTAATCTCATACAATATAGGAACGCAAATAAATATGAAACAATAAATTTGTAGTACCTATAGGTTTAAATTTTCCTGTCCCTATAAAATAATGCGCTGCTTAAACAGAAGTACCATGTGACAACATTTTGTAGTTTGATTTAGAATTTCACTTTCGTCTCCTGCTTTGATTTAACTTTAGCTGCTTCCTTGGTCACCAACATGGTCACTTCCATACATCAGCTCAAGCAACAAAAACGCGGTCTTCTGCTGCTTAGCTGTGTGTCATTGCCTGTCACTTCATACAATGGAATCGCGTTGAGAATATTCAAGTGCCCCTTGTTGAGGCCAAGTGGCGAGCATGTTTTGAAATCTGCCACATAGCAGCTGTCAGGTACGATGACTCAAGCTTCTCAGAAATACCAACCAAATTTTCCTCATGGGCATTCAGTCCAATTGGTTTCTTTCAAATTGATGATTATCTTGACTATTTCCGCATTCTAGTCTAGCTTTTAGGAACAATGCTATAAGTAAGACGTACTTGTAGCTACTTGCTATCCGTTTCCTTTGGGTATCTATATTTTATATGGATTTGAATTAGGTAGCGCTATTATAATTTATATCACATTAACATAACATCAATTCTCAACCAAACATTTTGAATGTTTAAAGGAGAGGCCTTGGTTTTATTTTATGCAAACGATTTTAATCAAGATTAAAGAAAAAGTTTACCTGACCGTTCGCTAGATGGCGCTAGCTGACCGTAAGATACTTCGATGGCAATCCTTAGAACAGTTGAATTTGATCTTTACCCCGTGTATTTAAGTTTCAAGTCGATCTGCGTCGGTTTAAGTTGTCCGGTTGGTATTTGAAGGGCCGGTGAGTCAGCGCGAATAGGTAGAATTTAATTAACCAACAGCCTGCGTAGACGTTCCAACGTCCTTGCAAGGTTGGCGATCACGTGACCCAGCACTTGATCGAAACACCATACATTGTCAGTTAAACTATATCAAGTCTAATAAGAATAAAAATGTGCAGAGTTCAATTGATAGATGGCGCCACGTTTCGCCTTTTGCCGTTAGAGTCAATACTTATCTTTTGCTCTGTTTGGCACATGTTTCTACGACTGCAATTTAATTCCAAACAAATATTTAGCAATTTAATTGCCATGTAATGTACATTTATAACGCTGGTCAGGCACTAATTTTTACAGTTTACAGAACATATGTGTATACCTGCTTCAATATGTTTCTAATTCGTATGAACAAGCTAATTATGTTGTTTACTTGTAGTGCAGTTTGAAACCAATTTGATGGCTATCTGGGTATTCAAGTGTAGGTGTAGCTCGTTAGGTCACCACGAGGAAAACTTCTAGTCGTCTTACGGCTTCTTGCGCCAACCAGGGCTGCCTGGTAACCTCGAAACTGGCTTTAACTTATATTTAACTTGTTCTTTGTTAGTGCCTAAGACTGGATTTCGGTTAAGAGGGTTTATCCCGAAAGTTGGCAACGTCGCATATAGCTGTCAAATGTTTTGCTGTTTTTATTAATTTCTCAATATTGCTGAATTAAAAAGATCATTCCATGATTGAATGACGCGTCTCATTTTATATTTGTTGGTTAGGCATCCAAATGATAAGATTACACTAAAATGCATGGAAACTGCGATGGAAAGCTTTCAAAAGATGTTACTTCCATAATACTAAAAATTTCGTGTTCCTATGATAACTGTTGCAATCCATACTTAATGTTTTATTCAACCATAGAGCGATAATTCATGTTTTCTTTCAGTAATATTCAGAAATTAATGAAAACAGCAAAATATTTGACAGCTATTTGCGACGTTGCCAACTTTCGGAGTAAACCCTCTTAATAAGGACCCCATCGCGTATGAATTCGCGCTAGAGGCGCTTGTGTCGCGTGAGGTGAGCTTATTATATGTATGTCATAATACGCTAAAATGGCAACACTGAGGGCTCCGAAACTTCAAATGTTACAGTGACATTGACACTGTTGTATATATGTATTTAATGACAAACTTAGGTTTACTGTCAGCTAAACCTACACGACAGTGGCGCCTAATGGCTAGCCCTTACTGTGTGACTCTAGTTTGTGCTAATTATTCATAGTTATTTGCCTAGTATTCATCGGGTACTCCCATTTCCCATTAGATAATAAAAGCTCAAGTTTTCTATAAAAACTGCCGCTACTATGAGCTTTCCGTAGCCAACAAAGCACATATTGACCAGCTTCCATAGTAGTTCCTATTCTTACGACCTTGCTCAGCTAATCGGTTCACCTTGCAAGGATCTGCCCACTCCGTGATTACTATTACACGATTGTCACTCTAGAACACGGATTCAGAATATTTAATGTATTACATACAGAATGGCCACGGAATCACCCGCCTGAATCAAGCCGGCGCGCGACTCGCGCCCAAATCGTCCTTACCGTCATTTGTTTCATCCGGAGATGGAGAGTGAATCATTGGCACGCGTACTGGTACACACACATTTACAAGTGTACAAACGTCCTTGCACGCAAACATTGACACTTCATTCGAATTGTGATCATATTGTCTACTGTAAAACTATGTCCTTAATGTTCTGAAAGTACCTCTGAATTCTGAACCATAAATAGCTGCTACAACTAAGCTGTCATTTTTATCCCTTGACGGTTAGCCCAGTTATTTTAATTGAACCTTATTTTTGATCAGAGCTGTATAGGGATGACGACAACTTTTTTTTTCTTTGTTTATCAGGATGATTATTGAAAAGTATTGGACACGTATTTTTTCTTTTTTCACATAATCAAACTTATACGGAGATATATTGAGTTGAAGTGTCTAATATTTTTTATTACCTGACTGACGGACTAATTAGAACTTCGATTTCTTCACCCTGTCTTCATCCCTATTGTATAGGTGAGATATATTTCTGTATTATTGAATTCCGTTTGTGTGACCTTAGGATTCAATTTACATGTTTCTAGGCAGAATGTGATACCGGTGATTACGACTGCAAGTGGATACGAGTATGCTGTATTGGAATCATTTGGAATAGGGATGACGACAACTTTTTTTTCCTTAGTCTATCAGGAAGATTATTGAAAAGCATTGGACACGTATTTTTTTTTTCACGTAATCAAACTTATTCGGAGATATATTGAGTTGAAATGTCGCGTGACGTCACGGTTAGGTACGATTTAAACCTAACGGTGACGTAGTTAGCCCCCACTCTCCAAATTTAATGCGTTTCAACTTAGTCATTCTTTGTTAATTTGACAAAATAAAAAATACGTGTCTAATATTTTTTTATTACCTGACTGACGACGGACTAATTAGAATTTCGATTTCTTCACCCGGTCGTCATCCCTATTCACTCTAATTCAATAGCTGTCAGGCATCGTTAGAAGTTTATCTTTTGCCTTTAATTAAAAGAAGTCTGAACATATTAACACTTATCAGAAAAGATGAATAACGTACGTGTCCAAATCGTTGCATTGTGCTGTTTATATTTGCATATCATGTCACCCTTGCTTTCTAAGAACTTGCTCTCCAGCTCATTTTATTTTTTCTATTTTACGTTCGCTTGTAAGCTGTATCTTTGAAACCCGGGAAAGTCTTCATATAAACCATACTAGAATGACACGTATCTCTTCGTGTCTAAAAAGCCTTGAAGCTAAATAAAGCCTAGAAATTCTAGCAATTTCACGATCGGCCGACGTTCACAGATTTTATATGAAGAAATCCTTGGAAACTGGTTTCTCTTGGCAAACACTAGGGATACCTTGCCTAAGTACATAATGTGAATTCCAATCGCTGATATTGAAGTAGGGGCTTTCCGTACCCGCAATAGACAGTATGAGGAACTTTGTGATACCTACTTAAATGGGATAACATGGGAGTTGTAATTCGGAATTTTATTTAGCAAGGAGCGACAAGGAAATTTCTAATATTTTATCCAGGAGTAAATTGTATTATTTGTTTCATTGCTATAACTAACTGTTGCCGTATACAATGTGGATAGTAGATTAAGGGTTGTACATTCATTTCCGGTACTTTCAAATCCGATTAAAACATTCTTCAATCGTATTAAGATGCTCTTTAAAGAGCAAAGTACCTATTCTAGTACGCAGAATAGTGCAAAGTTCATAAAAGGTTTGAATGAGAGCTTGTGAGCGTCAATGGAAATGCCCTACGTTTGCCAGCCCTGGGATGCAAATTCGAATGCCTGGCTGGTGACTCACTGTAAACATGGCTAAAGACATGGATCGTTACTTGGATGCGGTATTCTTATTTACCATTACTGAAAAACTAAAAAATAATCCATAAAACTTGATTAGATGAGAACCTACGCTGCTCCAAAAGCTCCCATCAGAAAGTATTGTCTCCCCTCCCACAGTCAAACATGAGAATACGTCAAGAGAAAAACTATAAAACGGGCACCGGCTTTTAAGTAAATAATAAAAGCGATAAAAAACATGTATACAAAAAAAAAAAACTATTTAATATACCCACGCGTTTCAAAGAAAAAGCGAATTGACACAAAGTGATCCTATAGGGGTTCGGAATCCTAAAAACGATAATTTATACTTCAGATTATTCTGTTTTCCATGATCATCCATCTTTATGGACTGGCAACACTAAAAGGGGGGATTGTAACGCGGTGGGTCCTGAACTTGCTTATAAGATAATCCCCAACGAAGGGCATCCACCCACGCTCCAGGCATCGCAATTACGGAGCGAGCGGGCGCAGCCGCGGCGCCGACAACCATATCCGTCCTGACTTCAGAATAGGGGCCTGTACGTTTATAGTACCTAAGTAAATTGCCGTGACATCGCTTAGCTACCTTGCTGTGGACTAATTTAGAATCGAGCTTTTTGTTGTAAATAAATGTGACTAAATGTAGTTAGATCATACCCATTAGTCGCAAAAATGCCCAAGCTGTATTTACTAATGCCGTATTTCTATTTCAAATATCACAAGAGTCCCTAATTCAAAACACAGAATAAGAACAGAAAAAAAACACAATACGGCATTTAAATTTGATATTAATTTCTATAATTTCGGTTTGGTTATTATTTTAGGCATTTTGTTCTCGGTAAATCAGAAAAGTATACCTACTTCCTTCAATGTGTATCAGCCATGTTGGTGTCGATATGAATATGTATGTATTGCGGTGACATCACTTCCTAACCGTCAAACAGGATCCGGTGATATAGTCATTCATACAGAAAAGGATAGTTAGTATATTACAGTACACTTTCAATATTTTAGTTCTATATTCCTCTATTATTCTTTGTCTTTATTTAGAAAATTAACATATGGAAACCTCGGTGCGGGGGCCTGGTGATCTGTCATACAGGGAATCCTAGTACGGACACCAGGCTCTCACACTGGTTAAATTGTCTCCCAAATGTATAGCAAATAGCATGTATGTACATAATACCTATGTGAGAGCAAATAAAGACTGAATTTTGAATTTTTTGAATGAATATAATTGAAAATTTCTACCCTCTCGTAATGAGAGGAGGCATATACCCAGCAGTTGGGCGTAAATAGGCTATTGTGGTGGTGGTAGTTTTAAAATGAGAGCACTTTGAAACTTTGTACTTCAATATATTCAAAGCGGCGCCCCATATTTGCGTAGACCAGTGCTGTAATGTTGCAATTATTTGCAGAATACATAAGTACAAGTCGTTTTCATGCTAAGCTGCTTGAGTTCTTTTAACACGGCTACTAGTAGGGTAATAGATTCAATTCAATTCAATCATTTATTCAGCAAATTGGCCACATAGGGGCACTTTTACACGTCAGAAAAGAATTTACTAGCGCTTCCTAGACCCATTGCTTGAGAAGAAGCGCCGCAACAAACTCAAGCAGAAGGCCTTTTTTCAAAATTTACACATAGTTATAACATTTACATTACATGTATAAAATATACATATCGGTACGTACTACAATTACATTGAAGGGATGTATAGTCCCTAACTTAAACTTAAATCTAAGATCTTAGAGATGTATAGTCTCCAAGGGTCCAGAAAAAAAAAATATTATGGAGATGGCCTCCATTGTCAAATAAATATAAATTCCATAGATGTCGACAGTCTCAAAATGTCAATAAATAATGAAATACATCATGTATAAAAGAGTTCATTAATACATGTCAATAAGAACATGATGAGGTCTCTCGCTTAAAATGTTTGACTTAGTAATATATTTAAAGCTAATGATTATTTTTAAACGTCCTTGCAAGCATGAACAGACCGGACCCCACAGACAGCACCCGTTCACGAGCGTGACGCGTATCTCAGCCATCGCCTCCCTCAACCATTTCTTAGGGAAGGTGGCGACCCGATCAACGACGCCGCTGTAAGCAAGGACCTTAAAGCGAGCATGACATGCTCCAGCTGCTGGACAAATTTGGTAGTGAAAGAAAAAAAAAAAAAAGAGTTAATATTTGCCCAGCGAGACACATATCATGTTACTAGTCAATAATAATAACCTAAACAGTTGGCTTAAAAGGATTCTTATCATCTAAAAAGTCATTCACCGAATAATATGCCTTCTTTAAAAGGCGGCACTTAATGAACGACTTGAACTTTTTAAATGGCATATTAGCAACATCAGAAGGCAATTTGTTATAAAATCGTATACAGTTCCCAACAAACGAAGAGCTCACTTTACGAAGACGGTAACCAGTAACAAAAAGTTTATCCTTATTCCTAGTGTTAAAATTGTGAACATCACTGTTATGCTTAAAGTCGTGCAAGTTCTTACGAGCATACATGATATTTTCAAATATGTATAGTGACGCAACGGTAAGAATGTTTATCTCCTTGAATTTTTCTCTAAGGGAGACCCGAGACCCAAGTTGATATATTGCACGTACAGCCCGCTTTTGCAACACAAAGATGGTTTGAATGTCAGCTGCTCTCCCCCAAAGTATAATTCCGTAAGACATGACACTATGGAAATAACTATAATAGACTAACCTGGCCGTCTCGACGTCAGTGAGCTGCCTAATACGCCTTACTGCATATGCTGCAGAACTAAGTCTACCTGCTAAGGAAGAGATATGTTCGTTCCAACGCAGTTTTGAGTCTAGAGTAAAGCCTAGGAAGATTGTTTTCCCCTCAAATTCTAACGTTTCATTTTTTAATTTAACCTGGATATCGTCTACACGTGGTGCATTAGAGAGTGAAAACCTCATGCATTTAGTTTTCTTAGAATTCAAAAGTAGATTGTTAGCTGTAAACCAGTTAACAACTGTAGAAAGTACATTGTTAACCTCATCTATGTTATTTTTCTTCCTATCTACTTTAAAAATGAGTGAGGTGTCATCTGCGAATAGAACTATTTTATGCCTCTCTTGCACAATACAGGGCAAATCATTTATATAGACCAGAAATAAAAACGGGCCTAAAATTGAACCTTGCGGCACACCTATAGCAACAGGTGATCCGGACGACTGTGTTCTGTTAATATCCACTCGCTGTGTTCTATTGGAAAGATATGACGAGATAAGGTCAAGAGCATGATCTCTTATCCCGTAAAAGCGTAACTTATTCAACAAATTAATATGACTGACGCAATCAAAAGCCTTAGATAAGTCACAGAAGACACCAATGGCGTCTTGGGACTGCTCCCAGGCATCAAAAATGTATTTTACTAAAGTAGTGCCAGCGTCTGCAGTACAGCGACCTTTGGTGAAGCCAAATTGGCTGCTGTGAAATAGCTTATTCAGATTAAAATGTGACATTAGTTGGTTCAGAATAAGTTTCTCAAAAACTTTGCTAAGAGCCGGCAGTATTGAAATAGGTCTATAATTTGTGGGGTCTGTTTTTTTCCCTGATTTAAACAAAGGAATGATTTTACTATGTTTCATCACATCAGGAAATACTCCAGCGTCAACGCAACTATTAAATAATGTAGCAAGCGGAATTGCAATAGGTTCTATGATAGATTGCAGCACTTTGACTGAAAGGCCCCAAAGATCCTCAGTTTTTTTTAGATTGAGTGATCGAAATGTTTTAATCACAATGTTTGGGGTGATATATGTAAACTTAAAAGGTACAGTGCATTCTTCTAGATTTGTTCTTAATATAACTGCAGCATCATCAGGAGATGACTTTAAAGATCTAGTAGTTTCTAATGGTATATTAGTGAAGAAACGTTCAAATTCATTAGCTACGTCAATATCAGAATTGAGTGCGGTATCTTTAATTTTTAGGCTGTAATGTGGGTCTCTGGGTTTGGTTTTTCCTGTTTCAGTGTTAATAACCTTCCAGACGGTTTTTATTTTATCGTTTGAATTTGATATCTTTTTGGATAAGTACTCAGCTTTAGCAGCTACACATATCTGTTTAAAGTTTTTTGAATAGTTCTTAACATACTCTAGAAATTCTGGGCTTTGATTTATTGTTCGTTTAGCGTATAACTCGTAAAGATGGTATCTTTTCTCATGAATGTCGGCTGTAGCCCAATCACTAAATATAACCTTATCTTTACTTTTTACAGTGATGAGATTAAAACAAGAGTCAAATTCCTTCTTGATGCAGTTAAACAATGATAAACCCAGTGTGTCTGGATCGTCCTGTTGCTTCAATATTAAGTATTTTAACCGTTTGGTAATAATACAGCTAAACTTTTCCAAACGACGTTCCGAGATAGGCCTGCATGTTATATCACGTGAAATTTTATCAATTTTGCTTACAAATGATGCCTGTTGACCGCAGTGATCTGAATTCAAGTTATTAATTATCGATTTATGTTGAGGGGTCGCATTCGTAAATATATTATCTATACAAGTTGCTGTAGTTGCCGTAATTCTAGTTGGCTCGTGGAATAAGTTAACTAGGTTGAAAGATTTGAAAGTACTCAACAAGTTAAGAGACATTGGTGACTTATCTAGTAAATTAACATTAAAGTCACCACAAACTATAAGGCCTTTATTAGTACAAAAAAGTAAACTGAGAACTTCTTCCATAACTTTATCAAAAGATTTATAATCCGCTGATGGGGGTCTGTATACGCATACAATTATAAATTTCGCTAACTCAACACACGAAAGTTCAATCTGTCGTTCAATTGACATATTCACGACGTCTAGGCGTTCTTTACACTTAAGGTTGTTTCTGACCATTATCAAAGATCCTCCGCGACTACAAGATTGTCTATAAAAGGAGCTCACGATCGAATGGTTATTAAAGTTAAACATATTTTCATGATTTTTAAGCCAATGTTCGGTTATGCATAATACATGGATATCATTTTCTATAAATAGACCTATTTCATGTTCTTTACAGGTGAAACCCTGTATATTTTGATGAACTATATTAAGTACATGTTTTTTGGGCAAAGTGATGCCCCCAGAGCTGTCTCCGCGATCGGAGGCCGCCGCGGGAGTTGTCGAGACTGTCAGTTTAAATCAGCTGACATCTTGGCTTTGGACCCAACGCTAATAAAACTTAACGTTGAGTCCGACTTACTACTATCACTCGTTAT
>CAXARK010000564.1:0-17004 GCA_963971205.1 Aethes cnicana
ACATCTCATAGACGGCGGGCGCGGGTTATAGCATGATACAACTTAGAAGGTGCGCGGCGAAGCCACTCGGGCCGTTGGTACTCGAGTCTATTACATTGCTAAATCCACGCGCCTTCTAAGGGGCCGTCTACTAATCACGTAAGGCTCGAAAGGGAGGGGGGGGGAGGGGGGGTGGTTCAATAAAAATCACGAAATACCACAAGGGTGAGGGGGTGTAGTAGATAGATATCACGTGTATTTATATTTTCGGCAAACGCGTGATTTCTAAACCGAAAATTACTTAATTTTCTATTTAAATTCTTAATTTTGTATTTAAAGGTAAAAAATTTCAAGATTCTTTGTAGTACCTAGATACCTAAAAAATACACGTGTTTAATTTAAAACCTCACTACGTATCACCAAGGGTGGGGGGGGGGGGATTAAAAAATGCTAAAGGCCCCTTACCGAATTCTCCAGGCATTCCCCTCGTGGTGTACGTGTTCACGGTGGTCACGATCGGCCTGTACCTGTACGTGTACCACGTGTCAGTGTACTGGCTTATTTGCACGCGTGGCCGCGACGACGTGCTACTCTGCGTGATACTGTTCTCGCTGGCGGTCAGCGGCCTCATCGGCGTCATCAAGCTCCTCTACATGTACTTGAACAGGTGAGGTCGCCACTACACTACCAGGAGCACAGAATATTTAATAGTACTACGAACAGTACAGGCCACGCCTGAATCTAGCCGGCGCGCAACTCGCGCCCAACTCGCCCTTAGGTACCGTCATTGGTTTCATCCGGGGATGGTGGGTGGATCATTGGCCCACGTAGTATTGACACACACATTTACAAGTATACGACGTTCCCGCACGCTGACATTGACACTTCATTCGAATTATTATGGATAAACGCAATGCGCGGGAGACAGTATGTCCAAATCGAATATAAGTACCTACTTAAAGACCAAAGTACCTACCACGGCCGATGCAATTTGGTCGGAACGTCGGTACTAGCAAAAAAGGTAAATAATAGCCTTTTTCGAGAATTCGAGTATTTATCGCGTGACGACCCGTCATATAAGTAGTGTGTATAATGCAAAGTACCTAACTTATATTTGCGAAATTGTGGCAGTAAGAAGTTCAAAGAACTAGTATCGGAATATTTGCGATGCGATGGCGCGGTGGCCCCCGACAGTCGCATGGCGCGGCACGTGCTGGCGACGCTGGGGCTGGTGCAGCGGCGCGCCGTCATCTTCTGGAGCCTCATCATCGGGAACGGCGTGGTCTATATGCTTAGGCCGCTGTTCACGCCCGGCAGACACCTCATGGAAGACCAGCAGGTGCTGTTGGGTGAGTTATGTAGCGGAAAGACAGCCCACCACGTTCCACGACCCGCCTAACGCTCCATTAACGTCCTCTCAGATCGTACGCTAAGCTGGTACTACAGCCACATTGTATTAAGAGGTATGGCTTCAAGGAAATATGCCTATCTATCTCGCTGTTAGGTAATTTAGTACACTCGCTTTGCTTCCATGTCTCTTCTTTTTCTCCTTTTCTCATCCCTCTTTGCATATTTGCTTGGTGTCGTTAGCGCGTGTTTATTCAAATTGACTGATTTCCTTTTTAGGGCTCGAGCCGATGTTTGAATCTCCAAATTACGAAATAGCTATGGTTATTTGGTGCTTCGGCATATTCTGCACGGTGTACCCTCCCGCCAGCATCACTGCGTTCGTCATCATCGTCGTCGGGTACAGCGAGGCCCAGATGCTGGCTCTAGCTCAGGAGCTGCTCCATCTATGGGATGACGCTCAACGCCATTACCAACAGACCGCAAGAAATTATGCTATTCAAGATGATTTATTGGATACAGAAGTAACCACAAACGTGGTAACAGCATTTCATGATCATGACACAGCAAAAGATATCATCATTAACGACTATATAAAACATCGACTAGAAACCATCATGAAAATGCACGCGATTAATAAAAATTTGATCAAAAAAGTCGAAGGTCTATTTCAGAGTTCAATAGCCATGGAATTCACTTTGCTCTCCGCTGCACTCATAGCGGAGTTGCTTGGAGGTCTAGAGAACACCTATATTGAGATGCCGTTTGCCCTGGTACAAGTGTCGATGGACTGCATCACTGGGCAGAAGCTGATTGACGCCAACAAAGCATTCGAGGAGGCAGTGTACGGCTGCATGTGGGAGAACTTCGCGGTGAGCAACATGAAGCTGGTGATGGTGATGCTGCAGAACGCACAGAAGACCATGACTTTGTCAGCGGGAGGGGTCGTGGGTCTTAGCTACTTTTCGCTTATGTCAATCTTCAGGTCTATATATTCGGCGTATACTGGCCTGCGATCTACGATGAAGAAATAACTCACAACTCTCACAAGTACCTAAGATAAAGCCAAAACAATATAAAAAGAAAAAAAGCACGTTTTATTTTTGATGGCTTTCCTTAATTATTAGTTAAGATTCACTATCGCATTGCATACTGTACTTAAGATCTTTTATATATTTTCGCATACTTAACACCTGGTAGCAAAAACATCATTTTTCATAATTACTTTTCATATTAATGTTAACTACATAACTATGCAGATGCCTCAGCAGAGGGTAAATTTTACGATCTTTATATTGTATCAGTTTTAGTTTAGTTAGCAAAAGTAAATAAATATTTAACTTGATTGAAATTCGCAAATGACAGCCATGCACTGCACTGTAGGTATTAGCTAGTGGTTCGGAAGTGGCGCTCGCCGACAACTGTCGCGGCACGCTCGACTTTCGAAAAGTTTTAGTAAACCAAAAAAAAAAAAAACAACAAAAACGTTACACACTGTGTTGGTAGCTTCGCTTTGGTTAGGGCAAGCAAATAAAAATTAATTAAAGCTAGCTAAGATTGCATTTTTAATTCAAAGGGGGTCCTTTGCGATTTTATAAAAAAATCTAGATCTCAGTCAAATTTACTGAAGGTAGGTATTTCCTAATTAAAATTTAGTCCAGGCGTAAGCACTGCAAAAGGCTAATTAGTTTCTGAATAATTCACTTACTGATTAATGCGAACTGTGGGAACAAAAAAAAACACCTATTCGTAAAAAACCTGTAATTTAAAGAATGCATTCAAAATGCATTCTTTAAATGCAGTCAAAATTTTTTGGGTGACATAAATTGTCACCCAAAAAATTTTGACTGCTGATTACGAAAAAGCTGTGCAAAAACTTAATCATAGGCAGAGCCGGGGGCAGAATCTGGCCCCGGCATCTAAATAAATAAATATCTAAATAAATATCTTGGGACATTTCACACATATTGACCTAGCCCCAAACTAAGCAAAGCTTGTACTATGGATGCTCGACAACGATATAAATACTTATATAGAGAAATACATACATATATAAATACCAACATCCACGACTCAAGTACAAACATTCGTGTTCATCACACAAAGTTTGCCCCGAGCGGGACTCGAACCCGCGACCATCGGAACAGAAGGCAGGGTCACTACCAACTGGACCAATTCGGCTGTCATCTGGATGTTTATCATTAGGTAATAAGTACCCTTTCACATATGTGTACACTTACGCAGGGATTAGAACGGAGTAAGGTGCAAAGAAGAAAAAAGAAGCCGTGGTGGCCTAGTGGTTCGACATACCGCCTCTCATGCAGAGGGTCGGCGGTTCGATTCCGGCTCGCACCTCTAAGTTTATGTGATTCAATTTGAATTTACCACTGGCTTTTCGGTGAAGGAAAACATCGTGAGGAAACCTGCACGTCTCTGCGAAGTAATTCAAAGATGTGTGTGAAGTCCCCAATCCGCACTGGGTCCGCGTGGGGACTATAGCCCAAAAACCCTCTCGTGATGAGAGGAGGCCTGTACCCAGCAGTGGGACGCAAATAGGCTGTAGTAGTAGGTAGTAATAAGGTGCAAAAGTGTGTGTAGATACAACACTGACGAACTTGCTTGACTGTACTTGTTTTCGGAAGATGGGATCGCGCTCTATGCAAAGCAGGTGCAGACAGACAGTATCTCTATACTTATTTGAAAACCTCAGACATGTAAGTGCGAATTTAGGTCCGGATCTCGTAGACAGTCTGATTTGAACATGAACAAAATAAATAATTTATCTACTCAGAATTTTGGACACATCGGGCTCTAGTTGAATAGGTTCCTGAATACCTGAATCAGTACATATTTAAAAATAAAATTTCAGACAGAGTAGTGGAATAAAAATGGTCCCCGCTGAATAATTGAGTGGATTACCGCCTCGCTCAAAAGCTGCTTTGTAATCTGATAAATTATTGAAATAGATAATTGCTCAAGAAGCAGGTGTATGTTACAGGCAAACGAATTCTTTGCTATTTATTTAATCCTATACTATTAAACGAGCAATATTTGTATGTACCTATTACTACAACCTATTTACGTTCCACTGCTGGGCACAGGCCTCCTCTCATCGCGAGAAGATTGGGGCTATAGTCTCTACGCGAGCCCACTGCGGATTGAGGACATCTTGACTTCTTCTTCTTTGGGTGTTGTATTCACGCGGGCCTAGTGTGGATTAGGGACTTCACACAGATCCTTGAGTTACTACGCAGATGCGTGCAGGTTTCCTCATCATGTTTTCCTCCATCGAAAAACTCAATGGCAAATTAAAATTGAATTTTGCACATTGGTAAACTGAGACTTCAACGTAATAACCGTAATTAAAGCCGAAAACGGAATGGGAGACAGGATGCCACCCCGAGGAACACCGGGACGAAGATCCGAGTTTTCTGAATTCTCGCAGGCTGTTCTCAGTTGTCCGCGCACCTACTTTATATCACGGAGAGCTGTGAAGATATGATATTGAAAAAAAGCTCAAAAGAAGCGATCACGAGAGCTATAAGGTGCAAAAAGAATTATTCGAGAAAGTCAAAAATGAAAAAGTTATCCGATTTTTAAATTTGGCACTCGATATTTTGGAAACGAGTAATGATATCAATAATTTGAGAAAACATCCTCTGGACAATTTAGTGGGCTACAATTTGAGCCTAAAACAAAGACGATCGGGTTACGGGTTTGCCTTGTAGCTTAACTTTTTTGAAAAAAAGTCAGAAAGTAAGAAAAAGAACAACATTTCACTTTTTTCAATTCCCTAAATTAATTTCCAATGTGCTCGATAGTCGTGTGAGACACGAAATCTGTGAGTTTACTCTACGGGTTTTTGTACTTTATGTTCTCCATTAGTCCGCAGTGCGAACAAGTGGGAATAGTCTGAAGTGCAAATGCAATTCCCACTAGTCCGCACCTGACTTCGGGTACATATACAACCGGGAATATATAGGCCTTCTCGTATTGATGAAATTAGCCTTCCGCATAAGTTGTTCACTTGCACGGCTGCCTGAACCATAACGAACAAAACAAAAGCAAACGAATGAACTTCCGCTTATGCCGTAAACATACAATATTGCAGGAGACACCAAGTATTGCATTTGTGAACAATTTGCAGCCAGAAAGCACGCAGATAAAGAACAGCAGCAACAAACTAAAATCTTATAAATATTTTCCATCAGGTAGTTACCTACGAGCAGTTTTTACCTATTTAATTGGTATTTGGTACACGACAAGGCAAACGAAGTGTAGGGCGCCCTGTTGCCAGGTGGAGTGACGATTTGCGCAAGGTGGCCGGTGTAGATTGGATGCGGCACGCCTTGGACAGAGCTCATTGGCGTGCATTGGGTGAGGCCTATGTCCAGCAGTGGACTACTATGGGCTGTTGATGATGATGATGATGATGATGATGATGATGAATTGGATTGGATTTAATTGGAGCTAATTAAGTTACCTAAATTAATCTAAGGCGAGAAGTCTATAGTAAGGGCTAATTTTTCAATCGTCGGTCCGTCGAATAGTGGATACAAAATTTCAATTTGTTCCGAAATTAATTTGAATTTCGTATGCGCACTATCTGAAGATTAAATTTAATCTGATGATTGAAAAATCTGCCATGAAAGAAATATTTCAAAAGCGAACTAATTAATTTACAATTCTTTTCGTTTCTACAACCTAGTTAATACTCTGAGTGCTGTCTCCTCGAGAGTCTATTTTTGCACAGCTTTAATCATTTTTTTATTCTGGACCCCAAAGATATAATTATATATTTTTTAACCTGGGGCTATATTCGAAGTCTTAAAAGGGATCTCCCTGTTCCCTATAGGATCACGCGTCGCGGCGTTGCAACCGAGCTTTAAGCAGCTAGATGTAAAGTTCAACCCGAGCGCCGTGACGCGTGAGCGATCCTATAGGGAACAGGGAGATCCCTATTTAAGACTTCCAATTTTGCCCCTGATCACAAAATTTCACGAGAGTCGTGAAATCGGCCCAAGCTGAAACGGAGATGCTTCGCTCGGTTCATTCACTCGGTCAATTAATACAGATTATGTGCTCCTAATTGACTCCAAATAAGACCACAGAATATTGAATAGTACCTACTACTAACCCTACTCGTTTTGATTTAGTTTAGGTAAGTTTTTTCAGTCTATGATGCAGTAGAGATTTAGCTACTGGGACCGATAGTGTACAGTCACTTGTCATGTTTTGTGTGAAATGTCGAAGGTATGTGGAAGACGCCACGAGAGGTGGGCGCGGGGCACAGCGACCTGCCGTCCCTGGTGTGGGGCGTCGCTGCCATGCTGCGGCTGGTGGCGCTCCGGATCGACCGCACCTCCAAGTGTAACTTCAAATGAATTCTCATACTTTCTGAACTCTTTCTAAACAAAGTGTAGACCAATGGAGCGAAGTCGTCCGTTCATCTCATGTTTCTCAACTTGGTCAAGACCAACAGGTGCTCTATTGAAAGTTTTAAATAAGGAAAGAGACATTCCCAACCCCTGCGTCCACGAGTCGCGGCGCAGCAGCTAAATTTAATTAAAGTTCAATTTAGCGCGCCATGACGCGTGAGCGCAGGGATTGGGAATGTCCCTTTCTCTAAAACTTCGAACAGAGTCTCAGTTAGGAGAAACTATCATTCATCACATAACGTTTGGTACTCTAGAGTCAAGTGAGGAATACAAATTAGGTATTTTAATTCTTGCAATTTCGTCACGACAAAAGCATGTGTCCTTCCTTTACGGCGCAACTGGGTAAAAATTTGGTGAAAAGTAAGTATACATTTTTGTCTCTACTTTTTGAAAAGGCAGATAAAGACTCGTCTGCTATTCTTCCTTTTGTAAAGGTGAATCACTCGCCGCTTATGGAGACACAGGCTTTAACTGATGAGCCGCTTCATAAACTGAACTTTGTAGTTATTATTCTTGCTTTGTCTCCGTACTATTTCCCAGTAATTTCCCCGTTCCAGCAATCCCCACGTCCGTGTACGTGTTGACACTCGTCTGCGCGCTGTGCTACGTGTACAACTACCAGCTGTCGATGGTGTGGTTCGTGCTGGTGCGGTGCCGGGACACGGGCGACATGCTGGCGGCGCTCATGGTGTTCTCCACCGGGACCACCAGCTGCATCGGGATCACCAAGCTCGTCTACATGTACATTTATAGGTAAGTGACGGGGTCATTCTCCCCGCGAAATCAAGAGAAACTTGTCTCATCGAGGAATTCAATTCAACTTAAGTATTAAACGTAAACATTTTAATGCGGAATCTCAGAATCTGATTATCACATCTCAGATAAGTATATTAAGTACTACTACTACAGCCTATTTGCGTCCCACTGTTGGGCACAGGCCTCCTCTCATCACGAGAGGTTTGGGCTATAGTCCCCACGCGGGCCCAGTGCGGATTGGGGACTTCACACACATCTTTGAATTACTTCGAAGATGCGTGCAGGTTTCCTCACGATGTTTTCCTTCGCCGAAAAGCTCAGTGGTAAATTCAAATTGAATTTCGCACATAACCAAACTTAGCGGTGCGAGCCGGAATCGCACCCCCGACCCTCTGCATGAGAGGCTGAACCACTAGGCTACCACGGCTTTATCAGATATACCACGACATAACTCAGAAAGCGCTCGGATTAAGCAATAATAGATTCACCTCAACGGCTTAAGTGTTACGCAACAGGCCTTCGTTATGCGATCAACTGATTCATGTTTAGTTGATGACATGGTCATTGATGGACTTTTCAGATTTTTGTTCCCCATTGTTGTACCTACTTAGTCCCTCACTAATGGGCTTCACTCACTACAACACCATTGTCTGGTATTGACACCAGAGTAAGCCCAATAAACGGGAACGTAGTAGAGAAAGTATTGTCCATAAGAAAGTCGGTTAGGTATCAATGTGTATTCTTCTTCATGCACTTAGCAGATTTTTTTATGTAGATGGTATAGGTAAACGAACGCACAGCCTACCTGATGGTAACTGGTTACTGCGGCTGATCCACTAAGAAACCATAAAATCTCGAATGCGTTGTCTACCCTGAGGCCTAAGATGGAATGCCTTTGTGCCAGAAATTTCACCGGCTGCCTACCTCCTACCGGAACATAATAGTGCGAGCACTGCTATTTGGCGGCAGGTTAGTGGGGAAAGATGGTGGTACTTTCCCGAATGGACCTAGCACCAGGCCCTTACCACTAGCAAAAACGCATGAATCTATTACAGAGATAAATTGCAATCAATGGTGGCAGACCTCATCGAGTTCAACAAGCTGCCAGTGGCTCCGGCCACGCGCGCTGGCCTGGCGACGAGGCTGCGAGCCGTGAAGAAGCGGGCCCTGGTCTTCGGAGCCGTCATAATGGGCAACGGATTAGTCTATGCCGTGCAGCCTCTTTTTCATGCCATTTTAAAACCTGGCCGCCATCTCATGTACGATGGGCAGGTGCTTTATGGTAAGGACGTAAATTATATATATATACACTAAAAGAAACAATTTACTTAGTGAGCGCTGCGAGTTGTTGGCGCTTTTTTGCCAAAAACTTGCAGTAGTTGCAGTAACAAAAACCTGGAGCCAATTTCTTCTTTTGCAGGACTAGAACCGATGTTGGAAACACCGAACTACCAGATCGCTTTGGTGAACATAATAATATCCGTGACATTCATCTGCTTCATAGTGTCTATCATCACTGCCCTCCTCATCATCAGCACTGGCTACAGCGAAGCGAGGCTGCTGGCACTAAGCCAGGAGTTAAAGAGTCTTTGGGAAGATGCCTTGCAGCACTACAAAGAGAATTTCGACATGGATTTTAAAGAAGATAGAACTGGGGATAAAATAGCTGCAATGCAGCTAAATAAATACGTCAAGCATCGTTTACAGGGCATACTCGAAAGTCACGCTACCAATGTTAATCTCGTTAAACAAGTCAACGATATATTCAGCGGTGCGATAGCGGCAGAGTTTATACTGTTGATGATATCCCTCATAGCGGATCTCTTGGGTGGACTGGAGCACACCTTTATCCTCTTGCCCTTTGCTCTGATGCAAGTTAGCATGGACTGCTTCGCGGGGCAAAGCCTGATGGATGCTAGTAAAGTGTTCGAGAACGCCGTGTACGAGTGTAAATGGGAGAACTTCGACGCGGCCAACATGAAGACGGTGCAGGTGATGCTGCAGGTGTCCCAGAAGACCTTGAATGTGTCCGCGGGCGGAGTGGCCACGCTCAGCTTCGGGTGCCTGATGTCGTTGATCAAGTCTGTTTATTCGGCATATACGGCTTTGCGTTCTTCTATGCAGTAGATTCTTGTCAGAGTTACGAGTAATTTTTGTGTCCATCTCAATTTTTATTGTTATATCGACAACGATGGCTGTGCGTGTCCGAGGGGTACGTGTGATAAATGATAAACGACAATCACTTCTCTAGTAAATACTTATATAAGTTTCTTACATAAAAATGAGTTATTTAAAATTAGTCGGCTATCTCTTTTTAAATTTTATTGTCCTTGATTTTTGTAGAATAATTTAACATTTTAGGCATTTTGGTATTTTGCTGCAAGCTTTTTGTGTGATGTTTTGTGAATTAAATAAATAAATAGAAATAAATACCTACTTTATGTTTGCGCTTGAAAGTAATTTGTTTCATTTGAAATTCTAGCTGTAAATTATTAATTTGAATTACTTACTAACTAACGCTTAGCTTCGATCAGGTGAAAATACTTAGCCAAAATAAATCCCACATATGAGACTTACCCCCGCTCGATATTTCGCCTCGCATTTCTTAATTTCATCAAAATCGTTAGAGCCGTTTTCCAGAACCTGAGTACAAATATTTATGTATCCAAATAAAATAATGAGATTCTAAAAATAGTAATTTATTTATAATATTATACATATAGGTAGTTACTTAAACGTTATTCGTCTGTTGTAATAAGAGGTAACTAGGAATAAAATAAATATTATATTGTGTCAATTATGTCTCTGTAGCGTAGGTAACCTAATAATTATGCGAATGTGTACCGTGTATTATACCGTCAATCAAGCCAGACGCCGTCCAGTGGTCTACCTATATAATTATGCATGTTTTTAAATTGCAAATACTTATTTGCAAGTTTTATACTTTGCATCATTTTTTAACCATCTTGCAGTTGTTATTGTCATTTTGTTAGCTACAAATGCTACAATACAAATGTTACAATTGCGCTGATAGCTCCAGCTTCTTACAAAGATAATAGGTATTTCATCTATTTCCAAGACATGACTCGTTAGTTCGCAAGCCAGTTGTTTGTGCCTCCAAAGACTCTTTGGGGAAAACTAACCGTTTTTAAAGCCTTATAAATGTGACGACTTTACTTTGACAGGGTCCCTCATCACCCGCTCTTTTCACCAACATTGCGATATTAAATTTGGTAGTGAGTAGGTACGGTTCGCATGTTAATCGAGTTTTTTCCATGGAGACGAATACTTAGATAGTATTCGTCTTTACTAGTTTCAAGTTAGTTTTTTTTTAAAGTTCGCTTACCGACCGCATGCTTCTTAGACTAAAGATAAAAGATAAAGAAAAGTTTATTCAGAATGCACATACAAACGACATTCTTAGAAAACATACATAAAGTGTAATCATCTATGTAATAGGTAAATAGAAATACAGAATATGATGGACCTACTCAAGGTACTTAACCTAATATTGAGGTAGGAGATAAGCGATAGGAATAAGCAACCATTACAATAAGTTTTAGGTTCCTGTGGCAATAATTTAGTAACATAGAGGCCCCGGGCACGGCTCTTGAGCGGTGAGCGAAAGTAGAGGGGATTTCTGCACATGTTTACGACTGAAGGGCCAATAAGCGTGCGCGCACGACAAAGCGCCCGCTGCGTTTCGCGCCCCTTTGCCGATGAAACCTTATTTTCGACTCCTGCGCATCGAAGGTCACCGCTCAAGCTCCGTGCTGATACTAAAACATACTTATTTATGGGTTTCAGGTATCGCTCGCAACATCAAGCCCATACTGGGCACTGGGCCATACAAAAAAAAATACCAACTCGAAAAAAAAAAACAAAAAAACATGCTTAGAATCGATAGCTGATTCTGTGGGTAAAATATCGTCACAACGTTTTGCTTGACCCCGTATAGAAGAAGAATTTCATTTTTGATCGTTCTAGACTTGATAAATTTAATACTAACTTTTGCCCGCGACTTCGCCCGCGTGGAATTCGGTTATCGTTATCGCGTTTCTGCGGGAACTATGCGTTTTTCCGGGATTAAAAGAAGCCTATGTCCTTTCCAGGGACCCCAACTATCTCCATGCCAAATTCATCTCAATCAGTAAAGCGGTTTAAGCGTGAAGAGGTAACAGACAGACAGAGTTACTTTCGCATTTATAATATTCGAATGGATTTAGGTACCTAAACTTTATCACATGGTAGTTACAGTGCTAAAAAGGTAAAACCACCCAACGTGTTTCTTAGCTCACCTAAATACACTCAACAGCAACGAAAACGGGTCGGTTTGTATAGGATTTTCGATACAAAGTGACCCGTTTTCATTGCTGTTGAGTTATTAATTTTCATCATCATAATAACCGTCTTTCTGCGGACCCTACCCGCGACGAACCTTCAACGACTGCCGTTATTAATTTCAGAGGCTTAATATTACTGCACAGTATTACCCTAGAACGGTAATTTCTGAAATTACCGCCGGTAAAATGCGTAATCTGTAATTCTCGTGGTCCGCGTCCTATGGCACCAGATGGTTGCGAACAAAATTTTCTTTTATAGCCTGTCGGGATAAATGTTCGAGATTAAAATAAGTGGGAGATAATTTTAAGGTGTTCCGTTCCGGGGCATTGTTGTTAAATGAACCGTGGGATGTGTTTGTACAGGATGACCAGAGGTTTAATGCTAAGAATTTCGTCTCCAAATGTTATGTAGGTATAAATAAGTTAAGGTTAAATAAGTTAATGTTATGTAGGTGTAGGTAAGTATAGAAGATTATTTTAACAATGTGTACTTATACTAAATAATGATTCGAGTTTCCTTACCTGTGGCGACCTGCGTTAGTTTGAAACGACCTCTTCTTGCGCTGCCGTCGAGGAAATCGACGAAATGCACACTTTGTTTCATTCACAAACACTAGTGCTAATGGGTTCGTTAGTCAACTAAATAAGCTTGGTTCGTGTAAAATGTGTTGTTTAGCTATTCATTCGGTTTGCTTATAAAATGCGTAATTGCAAATGCCACGGTATTAGGCACTGATTTTGATACCCCCGGTAATAGGGCACCTTACCTTATTTACTTTTATTTTTCTCGGACTGAAACCATAACCATTTTTAACATAGTACATTAGGTAGGTAGGCTACATTTACTTGAGAGCCCTGAACTAAGCAAGCCTGTAGCTACAATAAGAGTATCCTACTTCGAGTATATCAATGAAATCGGTTTGGAAGACTTTTTTCTTTAGGTGTTTATTATTTAATTGTATTAAAACAGTTCAGGGATATGGCTCCAAACCAGGATTATGTAAAAGACTAGACTCATTCATATTGAAATAAACTGGGCATTGCTAAACATCAAATGCATTTGATATAGGAACAAAGAATAAGTTAAAGGAAACAACAAGGTAAATTTTATCATTTTGTATTTGGCTTTTTATTTAGGTATATTTACAAATCTAGTCACATCCGTTCTTTATCTAAAATTATTTTATAGTTGAATAACTTGTTCTAAATAAATCACATCGCTATCTGAGCAAACATATACAAGATACAGTGTACGGGAAACAATATGGAGAGAGATACATATTATAGACACGCGTTTTAGAAATAACTGCAACCATTTTTATGCACTCTGTGGCCATTAACATTGCTCATTACAAGTTGAGTTTACTTTTTAATTAGAAAATAATCATTAATTCCTAAAATATATATTTCAATTAGCTATTCTTATTTCCAAGAACTGACTGCTGGACTTACTAACACATTTTGATGCATACTACATTATCGATGACCAACTTTTTATAAAACGTTTTGAAATTCCTATACAAGTACAAGTATTTACAATAGTACAAAAAACAGAGGCCGATAAGGTACTAGCTCTAAGTGATGACAATACTACACTGAGATGACAAATTCTTTAAAATGGCTGTGCCGATATTGATAGATCATAAGTTCAAAGTGGATTTATTTTTCAGGTCCCATCTATTTATTATCACTTCAGTTTAGTATTGTGATCGTTGTTCTATATTAACTACTTCATAAATTGTTTGAAGGCACATTTTTCAATAGAATGTTCTAATATTGTTCTATAAAACTCTAAATGACTCCGACGCAGACGCTACGTGCTCCAACGCAAGTTGTGTCTTAAAAACGTTAATTAAACACTAATCCGAAAAGAAAACGAATATATTTACAAGCGTCGAGTTTGAGGTGTAACTTGCTTTTTGGTTTCAATCACATCAAGTTTACCACAAAACATTGACTTAACTTAAAATTTCATTATCTAGGTACACTTCGCTCGCCCCGCCCTGGTAACATATCTTAAAGTTTACCTTTCCGACTCCATTTTACATTAATAAAATAATACTACTGTACATATAGCATATAATTCGTATCTCTTTCTATGTATGTATGTATAGATATATACACTCAACACCGTCATTCATTTATATTTTATTGAGATTCATAAACTTTATTTTAAAATTGATACAATATTTGGATCCACGTGATTCCACAACCTCCTAAATTATTAATACTTGGTGGATATCAAAATGTACCTACGTTTAAGAATAAAGGTTTCGTGGGTGACACACCGACATTACAAAACCTTTCATGTTTGATATATACAATTGTACAATTCACGAGACAAACATAAGTCACCGTTCACGTTATGAATGTGATCGAGAACTTGCATGAAATTGTTTTATACAGCCATTCTGCAACTAACACGACCTGGTAATGATCACTCGCAGTCAATTAAGTATTATTCAAATTGTTCTTACGGCTATCCTGCTTCCAACTTCGTACTGTTACCGTAGTGACAATTTCTAGGCCAAGGCCGATTTGGTGTCAGAATGGCCGTGTATATTATATTCTGGTCTTATCCAGAGGTTCTCAAATAGGGGCCTGAAAATGTGGCGAAATGGTTCCAGTAAAGGATGGTACGGCAGTGTCTGCTTCGCGCTCGACTTGGCGGGGGCACTGCCGTGCCCCCCGATACGGCCATGTTGCAACTAACTCGTCCTGCTGGTAGTGATATCTCCCAGTCGAGTTGTTAATATTCATACAACTACCTATATTGATTCCAACTCGGTCTGTTAGCGACCATTTCTAGTCCAAGGCCGAGTTGGTGTCAGAATGGCCGTATATATTTTATACTGCCATCCTGCAACTAACTCGTCTTGGTAGTGAATTTATATTATTATTTCATCGAGTTCGACTTCTCATTGATAGTGATCACTTTTTATGTGATGGTTTTATGTTAAATTTATTTTATAAGACAAGTGTGGAGCTGTGTGCTCAGTAGCGCGGCGCGACGCGCGCGGTGAGCCGCGGCGAGCGCAGCGGGGACGCTCCGCGGTCCGCTTGCTATGGCTTTAGCCGTTTGAAGCCCGCGCCGTCCTGACCTGTTGGCATAATATATAAAGAAAAAAGTGTTATTATTATAAAAATCTAAAAAATTGGACACAGGGGCACTTTTACACGTCAGAAAAAGAATTTACCAGCGCTTCCTAGACCATTTGCTTGAGAAGAAGCGCCGCAACAAACTCAGCAGAAGGCCTTTATTCAAAAATTCCACATGGTTCGAAAATTTACATTTGCATTACATGTATAAAATATACTTATAGGGATAATTACATTGAAGGGATGTATACTCCCTAACTTAAACTTAAATCTAAGACAACAGAAGTTTAACGTGAGACGTGATAACGTTTTATAACTAGATGAACGCCGACTGCGCGCACGAAAAAGCACGACTCATTGTCGCGTTCCGCCTGAGCCGAGCGTACAAGCGAGAGCGTGGAATAAGCGATAGAGAGGCACGATCGGTCTAAGCGTTACATTAGGTAGGTATCACGTAAAAAATATCGTCCGTAAACCGACTTCACAGAGAAAAAAAATTTTTCTGTAAATTTAAATTCTATTTGTAGTTAATTTTTAATTTTTTTACCTATTCTTTTCAGAATCAACTTTTTTTTTTTACATTGAACTAATTTACTGTGTGTTGCAGAAACTGTCAATTTGGCATATAGGTTCCTTGGGTTAGTGAAGGGAAGCCTTCGAAAGAATTTTCTGAATTTTCTAGAGCAACAGGAAAATACGGAACGCACGCGGGTTATATCGAAAGAGACGGCTAGTTGCGAATAGTTTTATTAAATAAACAAATGTCTGAAGTATTTTTCTTTCAGCCCTATGCTGGCGAATTACGTAGGGTTGGTTGGTGGTTGAAATTAGAATCAATTAGCTGACGGTCAAGCTATGTGGCGAGGTGTGGAGGAGGCCTATGTCCACCGATGCTCTGATGCGGACTTGATGATGATTTCTTTGTCCCAGTAGCAATCCACTGTATGACATAGGTGTGTCCCAATGTAGGTACGTCAATGAGAACTGTCCAAGGCTTGCCGAATCCAACCTGCACCGGCCGTCCCCAATCCACTCTCAGTACATTTTCACGTACACACCACACCACTAAATGCAAGGTGTATACCGATAGCGCCGAGCATTCAGTGAACGCTATACAAACAGGTGGGAGGTTGTAGTCACTAAATAAATAAATATCTAAATAAATATCTTGGGACATTCCACACATATTGACCTAGCCCCAAACTAAGCAAAGCTTGTATTATGAATACTAGACAACGATATAAATACTTATATAGAGAAATACATACATATATAGATATTAAACATCCACGACTCGAGTACAAACATTCGTGTTCACCACACAAAGTTTGCCCCGAGCGGGATTCGAACCCGCGACCATCGGAACAGAAGGCAGGGTCACTACCAACTGGACCAATCCGGCCGTCAAACACTGGGCAACATTCCTAGTGAAGTAGGGCATGCAGTCAGGACCGGCCTGGCTGTATACATGAGTATTTCCTCCCGCCTCGAAAGAAAAACCTACACCGGCCATCTTGATTTCCTCCACATAGCAACATGGTGCTCCACACACGACTGAGGTCTTAGTGGTCTTACCTAACTTGAGCTCCTCATACAGCGTGGGGTCGACCTCGCGAGGCAGCTGCGTCTCCTGCCGCCATGCTGCGCTCACTGAGACGCCGCCGTTCGGTGCTCCGTTCGGTGCTCCGTTCGGTGCTCCGTTCGGTGCTCCGTTCGGTAAGGGACCCTGTAATTTTAGGTGATAAATTACATATTTTATCTCATTGAATACTACATTAAACTAAGCTGGTGTACTTCTCAAACTGTTGAAAGAATACGAAGTTGTCATAAAATTGAGAGGCTTAATATAAACTATGTACCTATTAAAATGCGAAAATAAAGTTGACTGAAATTTCAAACTACTTAAGTAATAGATATTTAAATTGAAGATCAATGGTTTTGTCTATTAAGTTATCGTTGGCAGTGTAAAAATAACGAGAAAAGTACTTACGTTAACAATTGTGTCGGGATTTGGTTTCTCGGAGGTAGCTGGGTTTTCGAAT
>CAXARK010000565.1:0-17078 GCA_963971205.1 Aethes cnicana
ACCCGGAGGAGGACCCGCCCTGTTGACCGACCCGCGTCATCACGCGGCTCCGATTCTAGTGACGTGAACTCAGTGAATCGCGTCCAAAAAGTACAAAACTATGAGGTGATCGAGGTGCTCGGCGAACCCTTTAAAACACGGTGGTCGTCGGCGCCGTGGAACACGGTCTGACTTCTAACTCTTTATACTCTACCTACACGATTCATATTTTTTGTAGGGATTGTGCTGTGTCAGACCACCTTACCGAACAGAAAACCAGCGATTGACTCTCCAGCTGAATCCGGTGTACATATTCATATCAAGTACAGTTTAATGAAATTATTTTAGTTATTTTTGTACATTATATTGTACTGTCTGTTAGTCTCTTCGTCGTGTGCCATCTGCGAGGTATCTGTTACCTTTTCGTAAAACCTCATTCTGTGCTTTTTTTTCATTAAATAAATACTCACATAAATATAGTAAAAAATAGTTATAACAATTACAACCATAAGCATAATTTATACAGGGTTATTTTAAAATTAATTTGCCATAGGTTCGTACGTTAATAACTTAACTAAATTATTTCCGGTGTTGCCACCCTGCCCGCCCGCGGCAGACTTGTTTGAGTTCTCCAAACAGCGGTACTGCTGAGATTGCATTGTACTGAACGGTTTACATTATTTTTAAACTAAATAACTCTGTATAAAACCTCAACCATACCAAATAATAATAAAATAGTAGCCGCACTCGTAAATTAATAGTGTACCTTCATTTGTCACGACTAAAGAAAACAAAACTTACACGAAAGGGTTGTGTAGATCAATCAGAGGACTTGGCTAAAAGGTTATCTTCAGAGAGTTGAAGCTAAAAATAATGTTGTGCCTACGTCAGCTAGGTTACCTATACTTATGTAGGATCGTAAGATGTCTCGCTCGGCGAATGGTGTTGTAAAAATATTTATTTTTCTTTTTTAATTTGAACATTCATTCGCTTGGTGGAGGTAAATGCCTTATGCCGAAAGGGAAGTGGTCTAGATCGACAGAATTTAATCACTTGGATAAGGGAAAAGTCCCGCGTTCTACCTCATTGTATATAAAATTATAATTATATTTGGCTAACAGTAAGGAAAAGTTTGTTGGTTACGTTTAAGATTTGTAAATTGTTTTCGAGACTTTGGAGCAATAATCGGACAAGTCACTGCCTGAAACAACCTGAGTTTAGATAAGCCTTCGTGATCGGTTGTATTGTATGTGAACATAGAGACGGCACAATTCGATCTGCCGTCAGTCATTTTGACATTGTTAAGTGTAATAAAGCGTCACACTTTTGTTATGTAGGATATTATGCGATTTAAAGAGTATTCGCTAACGTGTCTAACATAAGGAATATAAGCTTAATTAGACAAACGTGGACTAGCAATAGAGAATCAAAACAAGTACAGCAGCCAACACTGTGTTGCCTAGCTATAGTGCTACAAGAACACCGAAATTTCGTAATTGTTTTGAACAAATCTGAAAGGTGTTCCATCACCTGTGACGTGACGAGTCGTGTGTGTGCCCGGTCGATGGCAGCATGTCATTGCAGATGACACACGTTTCGTGTTCATACACATAGCAAATATAATATTTACAATCCTGTACACCTACATGTTTTTTCACCGGTCCCTTAGAAACAAAGAGCTCTGCTCGTGCCTTAGTTTCTGACTTCTGTAAGGATTTAATTTTTCTCTCGCTCGGTGCTGCATAAATCTAATCTTCTTATAGCAATTTCATGGCCTTTGCCAGTAACAGTGCATTTTCTTTTAGCCCATAAATATTTTTTACGACTGAGTAAAACTTCATCACGTTGTTTGTAAATATTTTATCTTGTAAATGTACACTATGTTTTATTTCGTTTTTTTTTTCTAATTGGCAACACTTAACATGTTATATGTGATCCTTTGTTCATGAGTCAAAAGACGTCTCAAAATCGACATGGCCGCGAGATGGCGTGAAGCGCAATCAAATTGTGTGTCATTATAATTGTTATACATTTCGACAGGTGGAATCAAATTTCACGGGACTAAAGTGAACGTAATTTTTTACCTTTGGCAAAGCTCAAATTGTTTGCCACTTGTTGTGAAAATTCTTATTTCTTTTTATTAAAGAGTGCTATGTTAAACTGTAGTTGTAGGTAATAAGCTAAGATTCAGTTCTAGGTTAGACTATATCTCTAGTCAGAGACATTTTCAGAAAATAATTACCATTTTACTTATTATTATAATATATTATTACCACAAGCGAGTGTAATAAGAATAACTTATTGTTTAAAACATGAAATGAGTGTTAAATATATATTGACTATGTCGTTATAAATAATGAGCTAATATTTGCCGTGTACTGAAACTTTTCTGTCAGTACTGTTATAAGTTTTGGTGCTATGATATTTTCGGCTTGGAAAACGGAATTGTATTTAACTGTAAATATATTTTTAATATTTATTGGCTATTATTTCTGTTAATTAAGTTTTTAAAGTTTTCTGAATTATGAAATATTTATCTGGGTTTTGCAAAATATGGCGTAGCCATGAGACTTAACCTAAAAGTTTCGCTTTAATTCCTAGCGTAGGTTATAACATCCATTGTATCGATGGAAAAGTTTCACGAAACGTCTCTCACTGTCTTTTTTTTTTGAGAAATATTTTAATGGTGCTAACAAACAAGTATTCGTTCATCATGGGGTACTCTGAAGGTTGTTGTTTTATTTCTTAAAAGTCTTTGTTTAGGTATATCCAAAAAAAAGACAGTGCCTGACTGTACATGTATAACGTATTTTCTAAGTACGAAGTGGTACGTATGCCAGGCTGTTAAATCTAAAACTCTAGTATAAGGCGCGATAAAAACAACTGTCTAAAGTTCTTTCGTTAACTGGCAACTCTGATTCATTTGAAACAAAGCTTTTGACGCCAAATTGAGAACTTCGTAAGGCCAAGAGTTTTAAATAGCATTAAAACAAGCCACGGAGGGCTTCCAGTTAGTAAGTAGATAGCTGTTCTCATTGACTCTGTCTACTTCCATCTCTGTATTATGCAAAAAAAAAAAAACAGGAAGAAAGAATTGACTAATCATTTTCATGTAAACTTAACATTGCATTACCAATGTTAAGTTTTTGGTAAATTGAAACGTGACGAAAGAAACGGACAAAGTTTTTATTGTGATTGGTGATTTGCCAGGGTATAATGTACTCTGTGATCTCAATGAACGTTTTTTTTTAATGAAGCACATAAATTTTGAAACAAAATGTGACTCGGAAAATTAAAGGTCTTAATGTGAAGATACTGTCATTTTTAAATGAACGTTGGGCTTGTGCTGCTTTTACAATTATTTAGCATTCTTCCATTTAGCGATTACATAAAGCATTTATGCGCATTAAAAAGTTCCCCCGCTTATTCAAGTCTCAGAGAGAGCATCTATGAATCAATTCAACTAGCGCCCATGAAAATGACAGTATACATTGCGCATGTCAAAATTGCTTCTGCCTAAGCTTTTATGTAATTAGGTAGCGAGTACCTACGTAAAAAATATTCTGGTTCCATGTTGGAAACGTTCTTAACATATTTGTCACTGCCTAGTTAAATTGGTTGTACCTAATTGTCTATTGATTTTGGAACCTAATTGTTTAATAAAGTTGGTTTCTATTTTACATTTTTGTTTCTTGACCATAATCACGCGAATGTGTTGGATCTCTGTAACGTTACAAAATTTCTTCTTTTATGTCATGAATTGAATTTCATCAAGACCCTTTTCTCCAATTTGTTATTTTTCTTTTTAAAATAACCGTTTTTTATGGATCGTCAATGGATATTTTGCATTTGAATCCTCTAAAAAGGGTATTGGAAGCCGGAAATAGCACATTAACAAAATCAAATTTATTCACAAAAATTGCAGCTAAACTTCGATAGACTGAAAAAATTATTCAGTTTTGTGTTATCTCAGTATGACATTAGTGAATTACCGGTGCCTCAAGATGTCCAGGATGTCAAATCACCATAACTTTCACATTTAAAAAATATTTTGCATTATCTTGCCCACTTTTACCCAAATTAGCCCAACATTTTTCAAGATTATTGTTGTTGTGGCAGTTGGGAAATGTTTTCTTCAGTGCTAGCAACACCGACTGTCATCTGGACATACATAAGTTTTACATACTGTATGGAATATTTGTAATAATGTTAAATTGTGTAATCGACAAATTGTTTAAGTATCAAAAAAGTATTTTTTTTCACGGAAAGACTCAATATTGACAGATATTCAAATGACGTAACCCGTCTGTGTATTATTAGTTAGTAGGTAAGTACATCTTTTACAATCTTTACGAAAAATATCACCAAAATTCGTTGTAAGTTCGTTACATCACCCTCTCTGAAGTGTTGTGCAAAATAATTAAATTACCATGGCATTTGGTTCTAAAAGACATTTCTATATTATTATTTTTTAGATCAATGTAGAATTTATTAGAAATTTCATTTATAATCTATATTGTTCTGCAATTTGACAAAATATCTTAGAGTACTTCCCCGTGGTAGTTTACGGTGTTGCTAGTGCAAACAATGTTTGTTCTATTTCTTTGCTAAGCTGGTATGTTCGCCGCTAACCGCTTTAGATTCTGTATTTGTTATTATAATCCTGGCATTATACATATACAGAATCTAAGCACTTCGATGAAAAAAAGGTGGTTCAAAATGCAGTGATCAAGCAAAATTTGTAAAAATATGCACCGTATAATTATTTTCACTGTCGTCAAACTTGCGGTGACACAACCAGATTGTATAATTGTAAAGTACCTGATAGATTAGATGTTAAGGTAAATGGTTCTGTTTCACACACATGCATGACATGTGACTTCGAAGTGTGTTTTTACTTGAAAAAAAATGCTTATAAATACTTTGTGGAGCAATAAAATGAAATGATTTCCAATAGATGTTTCATTTGTGATTTGACTGATATAATTCACTTCACGCATAAGAGTAAGTAAATAGAGGTAAAGAAGCGGCCTGTTATAGCGAAAGCTAAAGAAAAACATCTATTCATATCGCTTGATCATCAGATTCATTAAGTTTTTACACCCAAGCCACCCTTTTTGGCGACAAAATCAGGTGAATTGACCATAATAAAGTGCGTCGGAAAAGAAATGCGCTCTACCCATCGAACGAACGTTCTCATGAAAGTGGCGCCATCTATGATCGACCTAGAAAGTCGAACGACAGTTTCATGGTAGTTTCTAGTAGGGGGCACTAGTAGTAGGATAATGCAATGCATGCTCTAAAAATGCCTTTAATGAAAAAATCATGCTTAATATTTACTTTTCTGATATTGTCCAATAAACTGCGAATGCATACAACATTAATTTGTATCATTGTCGTGAAATTACTTATGGCATTCACTGCCACTTCTGTTTTACGGACTTTCGCCAAGGAACATTGCAACGCACATGTGCGTTCAAGGCACTGCGAGAAAGTCAGCAAAACACATATGCGTCGGTGGCAGTGAATGAGTTGTTAACTACCTATTTACTGATTTATCTCAAGAAACCGATTGGTCAATTGTAAAGATGAGGGTCACTGCGTGCCGCTAGAGGCGCTTAAGTCCCATGAGGTGCAGTGTTGCTAATTTAGTACATTATAGGCCATATTACTTATAAGCTACATTGGCAACACTGGGGTCTCCGAAAATGTCCTGCCATTGACAGCCACCTCATTGTGAGACGTTATCAAAGTTGTCGCCAAGTTCGTGAGTGTGTGTGTAGAGTTATTCAAAAGAATCCCTGTGACAGCTATAGGAGGTTTACACAACTTAAATAATAGACTGCGTCGCGTCAACGGCTTAAATGCTTCGCGGCGCGCCTTCTAAGTCGTGTCGTGCTACAGCACTGTCTTAGATTTTGGAGGCGGGGTTCTGAAATCCTTTCCGGTAGAGGGCGATGACGACGGCGCCTCCAAGCCCGAGGTTGTGCTGGAGCGCCACGCGAGCATTTGGGACCTGCAACACCATGTATACTATGGGTTATAGAAAAAGCAAGGTAAACCTAGAATGACAACCTTCATACTAATTAGCGTATGCCCGAAATAAGTGTTAAATGCGATAATACATGTCGCTGCCTAGGCAGGCTACTTGGGCAGCTAGGTAGCCTGTATGAAGAATTTGATCTCATTAAATTACATACTTAAGTAAAGAGCCATAAAGGCTACGAAGTTGATTAAAAACAACTTTACTCTTATCTTGAACAGTCATAAATAAATAACGCATATCTGCTTTTATCATGCTAAGATGTCATTATATGTTTTGATGGTTACTGACCTGTCTCTCCTCTGCTTCCCCCCTCAACTGCCACACGAGCTCCGCGCATTGCGCCAGGCCGGTCGCTCCCAGTGGGTGCCCCTTGGCGATGAGCCCGCCGCTCGGGTTCACCACCACGCGCCCGCCGTACGTGTTGTCGCCAGCGTCAACGAATTTCCCTGCCTCTCCCACCCCGCACAGCTGCAGGCCTTCATACGTGATCAGTTCATTCGTGGCGAAGCAATCGTGTAACTCGACCACGTTCACTTGCTTCGGAGATACCCCAGTCTTGTCATAAAGCCGTTTAGCTGCGAGTGTGGTCATATCGTAGCCTACTATTTTCATCAGACTCTTCTTCGTGAAGACTTCAGATGTGTCGGTAGCCATTTCCATGCCTACGATCTCGACGGCCTTGGCTTGTAAGCCCAGCCGGGTCACCGCGCGCTCCGACATCAGCACAGCCGCTCCAGCGCCGTCGCTTGTAGGACAGCACTCTAACTTCGTCAGTGGCCCGAAAATTTTCCTAGAATTCAAGACCTCTCCCACCGTGTACTCTTTAGAGCCTTGCGCGCGAGGATTCTTAGCGCCATGCCTGTGGTTCTTAGCAGCTATTTTCGCGATATGAACTTCGGTAGCGCCGTACTTCTTCATGTATTCAAGGCCTGCGTTTCCAAAGAACTGGGTAGTTAGAGGTGCTTTAGCGAATCCGGCTAGTTCGGTCATTTTGGCCACGTGCTTGTCTAAGGGGTGCGTGCGGTCGTTGTAGGGGCTGCCGCCGAGGGCTCCGGGGGCCATTTTTTCGAAGCCGACCGCGAGTACAATATCGGCGATGCCTCCCTCGACGAGTTGGTTGGCGAGAAAGAGGGCGCTGGAGCCGGTAGCGCAGTTATTGTTGACGTTGTAGATGGGGATGCCGGTCATGCCGAGCTGGTACAGCACGCGCTGGCCACAAGTGGAGTCTCCTTTAGCATACCCGCACAAAGCCTGCTGGACCGCGCTGTATTGAATGCCGGCGTCGGCCAGAGCAGCCTCGACCGCCTCCTTGCCCATTTCGGGATAATCCCGTTCTGGGCTGGGTTTCGTGAACTTCGTCATCCCCACCCCCACTACGTACACTTTTCCCGGCATCTTTGCTGAATTGAATTATCACTGCCGAATGCAACACAGAACTACCTATATGAGAATCGGCACGACAGTGAACGTATCGCTTTAAATAATAAAAGTGGTATAACAATATCGCCGCCGTTATCGAAAAGCAAATATTATTTCACCTGTGGTGCTTGTGCCAGCCAACAGAATGAGAATAACTATCTACGAGTATAATATGTAAAGCATATAAACTATTTTATCTTTCGACTTTATGATCGCCCCCACCATCCGTTCGTGCAAACTGCATAGAAACATAAGTATATTATGAATTGTTTTGTTTTCACTTGCGATTCATAGTCAGTATGAGTACCTAGTAGGCACACAGCAACATTGCATTATCGTTATCAACTAATTACGAATTGAATTTTACTTGGTTACTTTTCTCAATAAATTACGCCTATTACGGGACTAGGTACGGGGCACTTTTGTACAAGTACCTAGTAAGAGTATTAGTATTAGAGTACCCTATAAGCAGTAGAGTAAAAATAACTAATTATTTTGCACTTGATTGTAACATCGCCGCCACCACCACAGCCTATTTACGGCCCACTGCTGGGCACAGGCCTCTTCTAATCACGAGAGGGTTTACTTTTCCCACGCGGGCCCAGTGCGGATTGGGGGCTTCACACACATCCTTGAATTAATTCGCAGATGCATGCAGGTTTCCTCACGGTGTTTTCTTCACCGAAAAGCACAGTGGTAAATTCCAATTGAATTTCGCGCATAAATAATTTCGGTGGTGCGAGCCGGATTCGAACCCTCGACCCTCTGCATGAGATGCGGTAGATCTAACCACTAGGCTTTCGTAAAGCACCAGCGCATAATATTTAATAGCCCTTGCCTTCGGTTCGGGCCGCAAACACTTGCGATCTGGGACCCTAACGAATTCACCTCCCTAGGTCTGTAATGTACTATTATGTATTTGTCATATTTGCTTTGTTATTCGTGCTACGATTGTTATTTTATTATTGAACATCTCGACGTCAACTGCTTACTTTGTTATCTCGCCTGCGCAGGCGCAGTGAACTTAGGACTCGAGTGCAAGGTTCAAATATGGCAGCAATAAACATTCTCATGTAGAGATCTTTTACTATCTAAAGTCCCGCGCCTTCACATTTCAAAATGCTTCAATTTTTTTATTAATATTTAAAAAGCACCACCAACACGCTCAACGCATAGTTGATGGCTGTCTCAGCACGCACACATGTGTTGAGAGTGTTGGTGGTGCTTTTTAAATACATTGAAGCGTTTTGAAATGTAAAGGCGCGGGACTTTATATAGTAGATCTCTACCTACCAATGCGTTTCCACAAACTGTTATTACCTACTTGGATAGGCACTTAAGCCAAGGTCATACCTAAATGCGTCTGACGTTCGGCTGGATCTGGGGCTATATATTCGAAGTCTTAAAATAGGCATCTCCCTGTTTAAGACTTATAAGAATACTAGCTGACCCAGAGGCGTGCCTTTCTGGCACAGAGGCATTCCATCTTAGGCCTCAGGGTAGGCAACGCATTCGAGATCTTATGGTTTCTTAATGGGGGAGCATAGCGGATTTTGGTGTCCATGGGCCGTAATGACCACTTACCATCAGGTAGGCTGTGCCTTCGTTTGCCTATACAAGTGACGTAAAAAAACTCGCATCAGTCATTTGATTGGTCCTCTCAACTCCGCCTTAGTTTCGAATAGAAATAAACGCTAAACGTTAACGGTTATCTGCGAACGAAAGAATGAAACAGGAATTAACGTAAGTATTTCTAAATATAGATTCGCATAATAGACGCGTTTTACCTACCAATAAAACGCATATAAATTTACTTACCTTATTCGAAGCTTATTTAATTGAGATAGGCACTACGTTTCCCGCCGTTTTATTTCCATCCCTTTCTTACAATATACCTGTCCCTTTCTCCTTGCCCCACCAGGCAGATGGCGAAAAGCCGTGAAGTTGAGTTCGCCATTTTTGATATTCATTGGCTCGAAATAAATGCCACCAGGCAGAGCTTACTCATAAGCTTCGAATAAGGTAAGTAAATTACTATGCGTTTTATTGGTAGGTAAAACGCGTCTATTCAGTGGCGGACTAAGCCTGTCGGGGGCCCGGGGCGGAAAATCGAAATGGGGCCCCCCTCCTTGCTTGTGTAGATGTGTTGATGGTATATGTTAGACTCCCGTGCACTGACTACCTAACACATTTAGTTGAAATTTGTTCGCTTACCATCAGGTGGCTTGTGTGCTCGTTTGCATTTCGAAGCGAAAGTAACTTTGACTCTCTTTTGCGTCTTCACGCTCAAAACACTTCACCAATTTAGATGAAATTTGATATGGATGGAGATAATTCTTGTCCCGATGAAGGACATAATTTTTTTCCCGAAAAACGTATCTACTTTCCGCGGGAACGCGAGCGCTACAACCCAATCCTACGCGGACAAAGTCGTGGACAGAAACTAGTCCATTTTCTAATATTATAAATGCGAAAGTAACTCTGTCTGTTTACCTCTTGACACTTCAACCGCTAGACCGATTTAGATGAAATCCGGTATGGAGACAGTCTATAGTCTCGGGGAATGATCCAGTAACCTTGTCGTTTAAAAGTATGGAATAGTAAGCGCAAAATCCGGTAGTTCTGATTTTTGCAGGCTTGTTTATGTTGTTGGCCTAATGTATACTTAATCCAAGTTTGTGACCACGAGCGCTGGACGCAACTTTGTCAAAAATAAAAAACAAGAGAAAATTTCGACTGCTTTTCAGATTTTGGCGATTTTGACCCCAAAGGACTAGTTTTTGATACTACCTTCGCAGGATGATGTTAAGACTCAATTTGCTATGATATGAGATTAGAACCGTCTCTGTTTACCCAATAGTTTCTGAGATAAAGCTTTTCAGAATTCATCATTTTTCAGAACTTCGCAATATTTTAGAAGTCACTCGAACAGCTATAGCAGGATGTGTTTCCAGTTACCTCCGTCGGAGTGTGCTAGTGTTGCTCGTGTGGGGTCACGAATCGGAGTCACCTGTAGTATTTTTATATCCTACTAGCTTTTGAAGGCGATTTCGTATGCGCATAATCATCAACATTTAAACTCCCGTTTTTCCCGTTCCCGTAAGATTTTTGGAAAATCCTCTCTTAATGCACCTCTACACCTCTTAAGGAACCAGCTGTGCGTCACACACACCAAAAGAAAACTACTGCCACGTTTCACCTATAGTTACCAGACAACGATCAGCCAAAACTGATGGTCGTAGGAAGCTGAAATTTGGCATGTAAGTTCTTTAGGAGGAGTAGAGAACCACTAAGACATGGTTTTCTAAAATTGTTACGGGAACGAGAAAAACGGGAGTTTAAATTTTGATGTTTATGTGCATACGAAATCGCCTTCAAAAGCTAGTATGATATAAAAATGCTACAGGTGGCTCCAATTCGTGACTCTACACGAGCAACACTAGCACAATCCGTCGAACGTAATTGGAAAAAAATCCCGATATGTTTGATGACTTCTAAAAAATTGTGAATTTCTGAAAAATGATGAGTTCTGAAAAGCTTTATCTCAGAAACTATTGGGTACACAGAGACGGTTCTAGTCTCATATTATAGCAAATTTAGTCTTCTTTAAAAACTTTCTGAGGTAGTACCAAAAACTATTGCGAAAATCTACAAAGCATCCGATTTTTTTTCGTTTTATTTTTTTATTTTTGACAAAGTTGCGTTCGGCGCTCGAGGTCACAAACTTGGATGATACATTAGGCCAACATCATAAATAAGCCTGCAAAAAATCAGAACTACCGGATTTCGCGCACACGCTGATGTATAATGTTACTGGATTAGAAGGACATAGGCTACTTTTTAACCCGGAAAAACCCATAGTTCTCGCGATAACCGAATTCCACTACCGGATTTGACGCACATGCTGATGTACTGTTACTGGATTAATTTACGTATTATCATTATATTCCCACGGAGTCCATATTATGCGCTGAACACGGTACCGCGAGCCGTTGGACTCATTACTAATAGCCTTAGATTATGACGATTTGTTTCCTATGTTTCCGAAAAAATTAAGTACTTGGACCTTAGAGTTGGGAATGTTGGGATGTTTTACCAATAACTATTTATGGAATGGACTGTGGGGGCCCTCACGTCAACTAGGTCGAAACCCGATCATTGGCGTAACAAGAGGGTGGTAGTGGCGCGTGGCAGATCGGGCTAAATTCCCTAACTCACTACCTGAGCTGAGGGGGCCCCGGCCCAAGAGGTCGCGAGGAAAGAAACTATTTTTTTCAAGTATTTTTTTGCCTTATGTACATTATTTGGTGATTTGTGGGCCCCCTAGGACCGGGGCCCCGGGGCAGACCGCCCCCGCCGCCCCCCCCCTTAGTCCGCCACTGCGTCTATTAATTTGACTTGACCGTTATTCGAAGCTTATTTAATTGAGACTTGTTTATTATCGCCTGGTGGTGCTAAGGGCAAGGAAGGATGCCAATGTGACAGGAATGAAAGGCAATAATGTAAAGAAAGTAGGCAAATAGGAACCAATTTAACTGGGCTGATTACAATGGGCAAGCAAAAACTCGAGTAGGTTCCCACAGGATTTATATTTCTGAAAGAAACGTTAATGTCAAGCCATGTTACAGTTTTAAAAGAACAGATAAGTAATTGACTTTACTTGCTTAGATAGCTGTGTTTACAGAAAAGCTTACTCTGAAAAAGCAAATTAGTAAATTGAACAAAAATGAAACACCAATTTTCAATGCCAGTTATGAACAATCAACAGTGTGATTGAAAAACATAATATTACACGCGTGGACAGTAGGATAATCATAATCAGTCAACAGTTACAGACGGATAAAGAATGTATATGGGATTGGTTGTGTGAGCGACGCCTGAATCCTATACAAAATATGTTTACCTATACAATATACTCAGAATCGATAGCCGATACTATGGGTTAATTAGGTATTTGCCATATTTTCTGACCCACCATGTATATTTAGATGTACAGAATATATGTTTAGATTGTACAGAATGATCGGATTTTAACAATGACTTTATTCAAGAATATTTGACATGAAAAAATCATGATTATAATTAATAAAACCATGAACATTTTTTTTTCCAGACAGGCCAGTTTTCCTGCTGTTTGAACTTTATAATGTATGTAGTCATTAATCGGGGTTTTACCCTACATACGCATAATGCCTAATTGCATTGCATAGTCTTAAACTACGACTTTGATACGAAAAAACATTTAAAATATCTAAATATCACTAGTACCATGTTCAGCATGTAAATTAATTAAAAAAGTATTCAATTCATAAAAAAAATTTACAAAAAGTTATTTTAAGCGGTGATTGGAACCCGCGCAAGAGGGCGCTCTCATGTACGTCATGATGAATTTGGACCGCTGGGCCAGGGTAGACTTAAGACAGCGGGCGAAATTAACCATTGGTATCGTTGTAATTTACGTTAGCGTATTTGGCGCGGTTATTATTGAGAGGATCGAGCTCGAACGCCCAAGGTCATCGACGGCTACATGCGCCTTAAGGGGTTAAGGCAGCCGGTAAAATTATTGGCACAGACGCTTTCATTTTAGAGGATTTCATCTTAGGCCTGTGGTGTGGGTAGGCAACGCATAAGATTCGGTGTACTATGGGGACCACAAACGCGCGTGACCTGAGCGAGCACTTATTTGGCTACATATCCTTGTATGAATTAATAATATGATGAAGAAATTTCACCGAATTGACTATTCGGCTACATGAATGGCCTTATTACCTACCTATGTCAACCATATACGCGCTCGTGCGCGTGAGTGTACGGTGTGTTCTGTGAGTTAATATTTAAATACTCAGCGAAAAATGGCGAAATCAACGCTAGAATCGCTAGAAAAAGTTATAAAGAAGTTTCTGTCTCCAATAGAAGCTAAAATTGGATGTGTTTTGACGGATTTGAAGAAACTAGAAGACAAAATCTCTAATTTAGAGAACAAGCAATTTACGTGTGTTAAATGTGACCGACCACCTGCAAGCAATTCTAGCCCGAACGGATCGGCGGTCGCGAAGACGTGCGCAAATAATCCCGTGACAAAGGTCGCAACGAAGACTCAAGCGACCGCCGTTGCGAGCCGTAGCGCCCGCAACTTACCCGCCACCTCGGAGAATCGACGTACATCTTTGCCTACTGTTATCAGCGCTAATGCCCGTACATCGACAAACTATGAAAAAAAGACCACCATAGCCACGCCAAAGGAAACACCAACTCCTTCATTAGTGGCCGTGACGCGACCGAACAAAAATATATCAATCAATAATATGGAAAATGAAATCGACAATCTTGCTGTTGAATTAGACAATTCTGATAACGATCCTACATGGGAAATCGTTTCATACAAAAAGAATCGCACGCAGCGTACCGGTACCGTCCGACAGCGTATGGCAATTACTGGAACCGGGCCCGTGGATAGTGAATTGAAAACAACCGAACGTAAAAATTCACGCGTGTTTTTTCGAACCCGAGACATCTGCGACATCTGTCCAATCCTACATCGCTAAAAAGAGTGGAAACACCGAGTGCTCAGTACACAAATTACGGCTTAAACACCAACACTACGCGTCTTTCGTGATAACAGCGCCACCTAGCATGGTCCAGTTCCTCATGTCTGCGCAGAACTGGCCCCCTGGTACCGAAGTCATCATCATCATCATCATCATTTCAGCCGAAAGACGTCCACTGCTGGACCTCCCCCAAGGCTCGCCACTCCGACCGGTCCTGTGCTACTTGCTTCCACCGGTTTCCCGCGACCTTCACGAGGTCGTCGCTCCATCTTGTTGGAGGCCTACCGACAGCTCGTCTCCCGGTTCGCGGGCGCCACTCGAGAACTTTCCGGCCCCATCGGCCATCGGTCCTGCGAGCAATGTGCCCCGCCCACTGCCACTTAAGGTTCGCAATTCTTCGGGCTATGTCGGTGACCCCAGTTCTGCTGCGGATATCCTCATTTCTGATTCTATCACGCAGAGAAACCCCGAGCATAGCCCTTTCCATTGCCCTCTGAGTGACTTTGAGCCTTCTTATGAGACCCATCGTGAGCGCCCACGTCTCGGAACCATAAGTCATCACTGGCAACACACACTGGTCGAAGACTTTCGACTTGAGACACTGCGGTAATTTGGACGAAAAGACACTGCGAAGCTTCCCGAACGCTGCCCAACCGAGTCGGATTCGACGATTGACCTCTTTCTCGAAGTTGGACCTACCTAACTGGACTGTTTGTCCCAGGTATACATAATGGTCGACAGCTTCGAGCGCAGAGCCTCCGATTATTACGGGAGTTGGCACAACATGGACATTAGACATAATTTTCGTCTTGTCCATGTTCATTTTAAGACCAACTCGATCGGAAACTCTGCCTGCTGAGGTCAGCGAGCATAGTACTGAGTTCTTCCATGGTCTCAGCCATGACTACAATATCGTCAGCAAATCGAAGGTGAGAGATGTACTCGCCGTTAACATTGATGCCTCGACCTTTCCAGTCCAGCACCTTAAAAGCATCCTCCAATGCAGCGGTGAATAGCTTCGGAGAAATCACGTCTCCTTGTCTGACTCCCCACTGCAGTGGAATAGGCTTAGTGGTCTGGTCTTGTAGTCGGACGGACATGGTGGCGTTTTCATACAAACACTTCAACACTTCGATGTACCGGTAGTCAACTTGGCACCTCTGGAGAGACTGCAGCACAGCCCAAGTCTCGATCGAATCGAAGGCTTTCTCGTAGTCCACAAATGCAAGGCAGAGGGGGAGGTTATACTCTTCGGTCTTCTGTATAACCTGCCGCAACGCATGTATGTGGTCTACGGTACTATAGCCTTTTCGGAAACCGGCTTGTTCGGGAGGCTGGAATTCGTCAAACCTGCGCGCGAGACGGTTCGTGATGACTCTCGAAAACAGCTTGTAGACATGGCTCAGAAGTGAGATGGGTCTATAATTCTTCAGCAAGGTGTTATCACCTTTTTTGAAGAAGAGCACCACCACACCTCTGTTCCATGCTTGCGGCGTTCTCCCTTCGTGGATGACGGAATTAAACAGCGTCTGAAGGGCCTTAAGGACTGGTTTACCACCCGCCTTCAGGAGTTCAGCTGTAATTCCGTCATCGCCGGGAGCTTTGCCGTTCTTAAGCTGTTTGAGAGCCATACTAATCTCGTACAGGCTGACGTCCGGGATATCTTCGGTATAGTGTCGGGTTAGTCTAGCTCTAGGGTCTTTAGCTGGATCAGCGACGGGTGATCGGGTTGTCGTGTATAACTGCCCATAGAACTTCTCAACTTCTCCCAACAGCTCCGGTTTGGATGAAACGATCCTGCCGTCTTCGGTCTTCAACTTTGTCAATTGGCTTTGGCCAATAGACAGATCTTTGGCAAACACCTTCGAGCCTCTGTTACGCTCAATAGCCTTTTCAATACTATTGGTATTGAATCGGCGTACATCACGCTTCAGAGACTTCGAGATCCGTCTATTGAGCTGCCGATAATGACTAGCGTCACCTGTAGACTGCAGAATCATCTCACGCCTCACCTCCATGAGCTTTAGGGTTGAGTCTGAGATTTTCTTGGTTCTTGTACGGTGGGTCTTGAAGAACTTGGACCCGACCGTATGGACAGCTTCCACAAACCCGTCGTTGTAATCGTCCACGTCGCTTTCTAGGCAAGCAAAACGGTTTTGAAGTTCCAGCTGAAAGCTCTCGGGGTTTTGGAGTTGGGCCGGTGCCGGGCGGAGCGTAGACTTTATCAGTCGAGATCTCTCAAGCTTCACTTGGATATTCAATGTGCCTCGTACCATACGGTGATCGCTGCCGGACTTAACCGAATTGATCACTGAGACATCATCGAATATCTGCTTCCTCGTCGACATGATAAAGTCTATCTCATTCCTCGTTACACCGTCAGGGCTCATCCAGGTCCACTTTCTGTGCTCACGTTTCTTGAAGAAGGAGTTCATCATATAGAGTCCCTCCTTCTCCATGAAACCAGCCAGTAGATGGCCCGGTGATTCCTGCGCCCCACTCCAAATTGCCCCACTCTCAGCTCTTCACCGTCTCGTTTGCCCAATTTCGCGTTGAAGTCCCCCATAACAACTGTGAAGTGAGTTCTGGAGCTATGCATGGCTCTGGAAACGTCCTCATACATAGCCTCCACTTCATCGTCGGAGTGCGTCGAGGTCGGAGCGTAAACCTGTATAACCTTCAACGCATATCGTTGGGTTATTCTGAGTACAAGGCACGCTACCCTGTTCGACACACTCTCGATCTTCACCACATTGTTTGCGAGGGACTTGTGGACGATAAACCCGACACCTCCCTGGGACTGTTGGTCACCCTCCCGGAAATAGAACAGGTTACCGGACTTCAGAGTTATCATGTCCTCCCCTCTCTACGGACTTCTGATAACCCTATGATTCCCCAACGTAACCTGCTCAGTTCCTCCTCTAATTCCAGTATCTTCTCGTCAGTCCGCAGCGTACGGCAGTTGTATGTTGCCAGGGCCAAAGTCGTTTGTTTTGGTAGCCGGGTCTCTTCCGGGGATTAACTGTAGCACCCCCTGCCCCGCCGTTACCATGGCCGCTACCGGAGCCAGGAATAGCGGGGCCGCC
>CAXARK010000566.1:0-13308 GCA_963971205.1 Aethes cnicana
AGGTGTCCACGTTCCAGATGTGCGTGTTGCTGCTCTTCAACAAGCGCGAGCGGCTCACCTACGAGGTCAGTGCACTCGTTGTTGGCGCCAGTCACAGCCCCCACCCATGTTTACTCAAACCACTTCTATATTATGTATAATACTATGACGAGGTACTGCACTGTCCAGCTCCTTGGACGTTACGTCTGAGAAGACGTCACGCACTGTTTTGTGGTGGATAGAGCATTTTGCAGGTCGAAATCTTCGAAACGATTTCCCTTCTTACACATCAATATATGTTGTGCAATTTCCTCATGAGAATCTTTTTATTGTGTCCAGGAGATCTTAAACGAGACGGACATTCCGGAGAAGGACCTGGTGCGGGCGCTGCAGTCGCTGGCGATGGGCAAGCCCACGCAGCGCGTGCTCATCAAGCAGCCCAAGACCAAGGAGATCGAGCCCGCGCACCACTTCTACGTCAACGACGCCTTCACCTCCAAGTTGCACAGGTGAGACCCGGGGCTGGGGGTAGTTTGAAAGTCGGCTCCCTAGAGGAAAAAGGATGCAAGGTGCCGTGAGCGCTCCGAGCGCGATTCGAAACGCAGCTCTAGTCATTGTATACCGGAGTTATTGGCTATTGAAAGATGTAAAGGGACAGTTTTAATTCACTAACTACCACCTATAATTAGAAAACAACATAAATCGTCATTTTCTATACCTATGTTATAAACCAATGACCGACCCCATTGGTTCCAGAGTTAAGATCCAGACAGTAGCGGCGAAGGGCGAGTCGGAGCCCGAACGGCGCGAGACCCGCAACAAGGTCGACGAGGACCGCAAGCACGAGATCGAGGCCGCCATCGTGCGCATCATGAAGGCGCGCAAGAAGATGGCGGTGAGTGGCGGCACAACAGTACTTGTAGTAGTTGTAGTCGCTAGACAGGGGCGGCGCGGGACCCGCAACAAGGTCGACGAGGCAGGCGTGGGCTAATCCTCGGTCGTTTTCAAGATGCTTTTACCGGTGGTAAGACCTGATGGGTCGATTTGACTGGCTACCGCCATCTAACCCGCTAATCTGCCGCCAAACACGGCGCACTAGTGTTTTTTTTTTCACTTTTTTTTTGGACGTGATCCTGCCTGGTTTATAGTTTTTTTTTCCAACTTTTGCAAATGTATTGAAAAAATCGGTTTATACACGTGTGAGATTGCCATTTTCACTCGTCCCTAAAGTTGACCCTCGCATTCACTCGCGCCAACTTAACTAGGGGCTCGTGATAAAATGACAAACTTGTCGCACTTGCACCTTAACGTAGTATTTTACATGTTGTCGGCAGCACACGCTGCTGGTGGCGGAGGTGACGGAGCAGCTGCGCGTGCGCTTCCTGCCGTCGCCCGTCGTCATCAAGAAGCGCATCGAGGGGCTCATCGAGCGCGAGTACCTCGCGCGCACGCCCGACGACCGCAAAGTCTACACCTACGTCGCATAGGTACCCGCGCCACGCAGCGCATACCTCCCTACACTCATGTTACAGATGACTCGTGCCTACGTTATTTTATTGCGAAATTTTATCGATGCCGAATATTGTTGTCCTACCTGTGTTGACGTTCGCGCTGTTAGGACAGGCAGCTCTTTATTAATGTTAGGTTCTAGCATCTGCCCCGAACTTTCACATTTCACTACTCCTCTGTACTTCCTGAGTGCGTTCTTTTATCGATTTTCATGTTTATTTGCGCTTGTAAGAAATAACATTCTACTCTATTAGTATTAAATAGGTCTGGAAATATGATGCAATCTAACGATGAGCCGTCCCTCTTGCTTACGGCGCTTTTTCGCGATTTAGTGTAATATGGTTGCCTGAACCGATCTTAAGATAGTGTTAAAATGTCTCGGGCCAGAATTATGTGCTGGTCTAATTCCGGTCAACAAAGAACTGACGTAGGGCTTAAAGTTAGACAAGATCATACTATATTAACTGTTATATCATTAACATGTATGCAGCATAGATTCCAGTGTATGCCCGCTTTAGTTTATTTAATAGTATTTTGTTATAATGGATGGAAATATGTCTAGAATTATTTGTAACACATTGAGATTTTAATCAATGTAAAAATATTGTAAATATCAGTGTAGCTTTAGTTGGATCCTTTCGAAGTGTATTATGATAGTGTTCCTCATCATTTCCAGAAGCAAATATATTAAAATTCTCTTTTGTAACATCATGTTTTATTGATATTTTATTAATTATTTACATGGTTTTACAACATACCAAGTACAACCACGCATAAAAAATATATTCAAGAAGTTAAAAAATACTGGGGATGTACAAACTATTGTTCTATCAAAAGGCAGCACAGATTTGATTGGCTTTACTTGGTTAATTAAACGTTTACCGCCTTTGTTGTTTATCATATCAGTTTGTAACTGAATATCGAATATGGAACTTTAAGCCTCAACTGGGTTTTATTTTCAGGCCGTTACAGATCAAGAACGTTTATTCCTTGATGGCGGATGAAAAGTAAAAAAATAACGATAGAAGTAACAAAAGTAATTAAATTATTTCAAAATAAAAGCTATTAGTTCTTATTCAAATGTATTTTATTTTAATAACATTACACCGCACATGCATATTAGCCCATGAGGTATTATATTGTACTTGGTGGAAAAAGCATTATTTGGAAAGGGAAAAAAGAAATCTTTGGGCAAATGAAATTTTAGGTCTGGACTTCCAGCAAATTCGTACACTGGTGGTTTAGTCACTTCGACAAAAGAAGTGTCAACGGTAAGGACGCCACTGAGATCATCGACATTTAGGGTTATATTCTCCGTAGTAACTTCAATATTTGCTGTAAGTATATGGTTTTCCCTTATTTCATCGATCCTACTCTTGTCTGCATGAGTGAAAATGAAAAGTATCTTCGTTACAATATTGCGGCAAGTAATGCGTGATCTCTTGTCAAAAAATTCACCATCTATTGTTTCTTTAACAATTTTCTTCGTTTCTAAGGGAATCCATTCGTCGTCTTTTTGGCCTTGTGGGTTGCCAATAGGTGAAATAAATATCGAATAATTCAGTCCTAAATATTCGTAAACGTAATTAGATATGATTTTACACGCAGTAGTTGCATTGCGTGAGAGAATGTCTTCCTCAAAATAAAATCTACATCTTGTTCTCTTGTTCACTCCAAACTGCAAATTATTACCTTGAGTATAGATCACACATCTTCCATTTTCGTTTAATGGTAAAGTTAAATGCTTTTTCTGAGAACTATTGTTAAAAAAATTATCAGTATGATTATTTTCAACGAAGGATGCTATAATAGGAAGTCCTTGGAGATATCCAGGAGAACCACTAAATTTAATAGTTGGATCGCCGGTCGTGTTCGCTAAATAAAAACGAATATTAATCTCTTGTGCCATAAAAGGTAAAATCATCGACACGTTTTGCATGTACAATTTAAGAGTAGCATTTACGATCTTGGAATCGTGGACATAAAATATGTAATCCATCTTTAGTGCAATAAATGTACATTTGCTGTCCGTGCAGAATGGCTCATGAGAAGACTTGTTGTATGCGGCACAAGATAATTCGTCACACACTAGAATACTCCAATTAGTGCACTGAAGAGTAGAACAATTCTGTAACAACAAAGAAGTGTAATCGTTTTGAGTTATAGAATCCACACTATGATTTCCGAAGAGCCAAGTTTGAACTGTGTTACACATAAATTATGCTTCTAAAATCTAAGTTATCTCACCAAAACAGATGCATTAGCAGTAAGATCCGTAATACTAATTATTAGAGATTCTTCGGCGGCCTTTATGATTTGTATCATTTCTAAATCAGTCAACTTGACGTTACATACAACTCTTTCGTTTTTCAAAAATTGTACGTGCTTTCTTCCGGTGCAATAACTATTCACCACTGAAGATGGCACATCTGTAAGGTAATATAATTAAACATAATTACAAACAAAATACACTGAATAAAAAATCACGCTTGAAGTAAAACATACAAAACTGCTTGCTTTACGGTTAAGCCAGAACCCAACAGCTGCGCACGGTCGAGCTACGCCACGTGGGTACACATACGCATTATATATTTAGGTGGATACTTCCACAGCAGCGTACATACTACTGTTTTACACAACTTAGAAGACGCGCGGATTAATTAATAAGTACCTGGGCTACCGAGCTTCGCTCGGGTGAAAATTGCTAAAACCGATTTATCGCCCCCATAAACCCCTATATTCCAAATTTCGTCCAAATCGTTAGAGCCGTTTCTGAGATCTCTTGTGTAATATAGAAATAGGTAATACAAGATTAGCGCGTTTAAAGCATAAAATAAACTCTGTGTCGTTAAGAGCTTCGCCGCGTGCCTTCTAAGTTGTGTCGTGCTATACGGCCACGTTATGCATGGAAAATACAATGAAACCATGTTTAGCGCGTGCATAACGTGCGCCGCAGTGAGTTTCCGGCCTTATACCAACCTAAATAATCAATGGAATCATTTTTCATCAGCCATACATGATCACCATATGAATAATGCTCTTTCGGGAATCTGTGATCCAAATTGATTACTTCCGTACTCCGCCACTTTATAGCCAGATCCTTGGTTCTGGCAACAAATTCTGAATCATACTAAAATTAAAAATTGCATTTATACAGCTGTTTAGAAATTATGAATTACATTGTAAAAAGTTAATACGTACCTTGTTACTATTGATATTGCGCTTTTCAGGCAGATTTGTCTTTGTTATGCATAAAAAGTTATCAATAGGGTTGACAATGTGTGTTTTACCACTATAATCTGGATAGCATGTATCATGCTTTGTAACTGGTTCTTCTTCATGACATCTTGAGAATAAACTTATATCAGCATATGAACAGTCAGCATCACAACAACAATTAATATCACAAACCTTAAACTATAAAAAAGGCACTTTAAAAAATATAAATCAAAGTAATTTTTGATGATGTGACTGAATCGACAAGATAACTTACCAGGAAGTTACAATCACATTTTTCTTTATTAATATGACTCTTTGGTACTGCATTTGGCTTATCCTTAGTGGTATTTTTCTTCTCAAATAAAATAATTTCTGTTACATTGTCAATCTCAGTACTTGTAAAGAATGAGTCCGTGGTTGTATCAATATCTGTCATGGAAACATTTTCAACATACATTTCCTCAAATGCTGTAGTGGGATTCTCAGAAGTAACATCTAATTCTTCAATGAAAGTAGTGTTACTAAACACTACTTGACTCTTTGTAGTAGACGTATTTAAATAATCTGTTAATCGATTTAAGCCTGTACGATAATACAAGGCATGAGGTTTATTAGTGTACTCATGTAATATATCATGAAACCGCTTCCTGTGACTAGTGACATTCAAAATAAGTGGCTTCTTTTCCTCCTGAATTTTTTCCTGAATATAATCCATGACAGCAAACTGAATGAGTATTGACAACAATGTAAATCCTAGATAAGTAATAATCTTCATTTTTATTTGTATTCTATACCAAACTGACCAAAATTCCTTAGTATTATATCTATATTTAGTTCTATGTTGCCTTTTGACTCTGTCTGTAACTTATACCTGAAAATGAAAAAAAAGATACAAATGGAATACTAAAACACACTTTCTAATAGGTACCTACTGAACAATTATGAATAATGCAAGTGATACAAGCATTATCAGATGTGACTTAGACACAAATTCAACTCACCTATCTAAACCTATATTAACTAAATCAGTTTGTAAAAGCTGATGAGATCCACCAAGAAAATATTGTCTGATTCTATCTGCAAGGTTTGTTGCTGTCGGGACCCAGCATGGAACCTGTATAGAGTGATGTCCTGGAAGAGTTGGTATGCTGCAACAACTATAACCCACTATCCAAGAGCGATTGAAAGAATCCAGGCAGCTTACTTGTAGTATTAGTTTTGGCCAACCTGCAAACAAACTTGTTTAGAATTTAACTTAGCAAATCATAATATCAAAACTCACAAACATTGATCAATCAGGCTACCTTGGATACCCTTTGTTATGTAATGCACATCTAAAGGCTGAGCCCAAATGACGCAATCTTCATAGTCTGGTTTTCCAGACACAGTTTGACCCTCAGGAGCACCAGAAATAACCATCCAATTAGGCCCTTTAACATGATTGTGCACTATTAATAAACAAAATCACTACATTTATAAGATGTTAGTAGCACAATACATACCAGATTGGAAAGAATAGCGGCAAAACAGAGATGATTGGGTTTGAAAATTCGATACTCCTTGCAATTGTCCTAAAATATGCAATTCAGCCATGAGATGGCCTTAAAATGACGCATACATTGATTTTGCATTTAATCTACTTGGACGCAACAATAAACAAAGCTTAATAATTGTCTGGCTGGATTCTAGAAATCGATTAGGTTGAATGTTTTTATTCTGTTTCTATGGCAACAATGCTGTCAACTGTCAATGTTTCGTGTCACAACTTAACTGTGACAGTTGCTTACTGTTTGTGGAGTTAGCTACTTTAGCTAGTATTGTGTTGTTAACGACAAGAAAATAATTTCATGGTGATTCTCCTCGGTTAGCGTTTCAACCACCATCATCATTCTCAGCAAAATTGTTAATACCGATTAACTTGTAATAATTCCCTTTTATAAACTTTACCGTTAGAAGGCGTCCTCTGCCGTATCTAAAAATTGTAGTCACCTTCAGATATTCTGAGCCAGTGGCGGATCTATGATTTTTGTTTGGGGCGGGGGAGGGGGGGTTTGGCACAGCTGAGCGAATAGATTGGTTACGAGTACACTTAGATGATTTGAGGGGGTGCCCCCCCCCCCCCCCCATCCCTGAATCCGTCACTGTTGAGCAAATTACTGAACGATGGCGACTCATACAGCGTGCGGTCCCAGACAAAGATTTGAGGGGGGGCGTGAGACATAATTGGTGAAATGGCCATTTTTTCTATGCGACTGTCAGAGAAGAATGACTAGATTGCACCTCATCCACCAGATTCTATAATTTTCCTTTTTTTATGGACTTGCGCTGGTTTTAAGAAAACTTATTTGTGTCATATCAGTATAAGAGGTACCTATTAAAACGAGACACAAAAAGCGACATTCATTTATTTCTTAACATTTTTCATATCACATTGTGTAATCACATTAAGTTTAAAAGCAGCTTTCTAAACTGAACGCTAGTTTGACCAGGTTTACAAGTAGGGTTGCCAGCCTTGGAAGAGGCGACACAGGTTGGCGGGGTCGGTGGCGCTGCGCAGTAAGCGCGCCACTTGCCCGGGCACGGCCACGCCGCCCGCGGCGCCGGCCTCCGTGCCGCTCAGTTTGCTGCCTACAGCGAGTAGCGTGCGCTCCGCCAAGTCCGCCACTGAGCCGGTTGGGCCAGCCACTGGGGAGAGGAGTAATCATATCAAATAAGTCGAAGAAATAATACAAGCAAAAATCGAAACGAAACACCAATGAAGGTCACCGCGAGTGATTCTGCCGCTAAGGTGCTTGCTATCCTCCGAGGTGCATGTTGCCAATTTAGCATATTATATGCCATATTACAAGCTAAATTGGCAACACTGAGGTGTCCAAAACGTCAAATGTCACACTGACATTGTATGAAATGACAAAACGTTGACATTGACAGGCACCACCTTGCAGATAGTGGCGCCAACTAGTGAGCAGAAATACGGTAGGCCTCATTCGACTAGCATCACCTTAGGTGAGATGGTCAGTCCTCTGGTCAGTCGTAATGGAGACAATGTAATTATATAAGACTGTCAAACTCCTTCCATTTCGGCGTAGGTACATCGGTAATAGCCAGGGAGCTTTAAATTTTCATACTTCGCCTGCACAGCGCCATCTAGATGTAGCTCATGGAGTTCACATTTGTATCGCATTTAACACTTATTTCGGGCGTACGCTGATTTGTTTGAAGGTTGTGATTCTAAGTTTACCTTACTCCTTCTATAAGTAAGTAAAAAAACTTTCTAGGATAATTGTCGTATTGTGGCTAAGAATAAGCTCACCATTCACATTTGCATCTTTTGGAGTAGCAGTAATCTTCTTTGATGTCCAGGAGTAGAATGGATCGCAAAGCAGCACCTCCAATATTGTCAACAGGGTCTCCTGATTATCTCGTAATAGATGCATTGTCTTTTCACAGGACCTGGAAGAAAAGCCAATTTGAATTAGAATAAAGTAAGATAAACAACAAATAATAAATGATCAGATGGTATTACTTTCTGAAAATTCCTTCGACGCCACTTGATCCGAAGCCAGCTATCATATCTTGCGTCAAACGGAACGGTATAGTTTCGGGGGTTGGTAGTGCTCTTCCCTGGTCAAATGCGATACCTGAAATTTTTGATAACAATCATGAAATAGAATAGGCCATGTATTTACGTACCTATAGGCTTCAGGTTTAGGTACAGTATAGGTTTAAGTGTACAAAATTATATGAAAAAAAGGTGAATATTTTAAAATTACGATAAAGATTGTGCAAAGGCTTGAATTAAAAGTAGAATTTGTTCAATCGCGACACTCAAGAGATATGCGACACTGCATAAAAACTGTATCATTTAAAATACTATAACATAAGGCCGGAATTACACTGGTAAGTTTTAGCTACGTAAGTCGCTTATGTGAGTAACTTACGGTAAAATTACGTGTGTAAATACCCTCATAAGTCACTTATCATAATTTCTTATAACTTGCGAAAGTTATAAGAATAACTAGTGTGAATAGGCTTGAGGTTGCTCACGGAAGCACTTCTCAACTTATCAAATCGAATGGATAAGTAAAGCACTTACTAAAAACTTTATTGTGGAAATGGCTATACAAACAAGGTCTGGATGCCGTTGGATGTGGAAAAAATAACATTTTCATATAAATACATAGTAAAAAAAATAGAAGTATACATAAATAAATAATCCCCCGTAGCTAAAATTCGAAGTTTTTTATATTAGTCTTTCGCCTAGCGTTGCCCTTTGAAATGTTTATGTTAACCGACTTCAAAGAAATGAGGAATTTCTCAATATTTCGAAATATTTTTAGGGTTCCGAACCTCAAGAGGTAAAAACAGAACCCTTATAGGATCACTCGTGTGATTGTCCGTCCGTCTGTCACAGTCGATTTTCTCCGAAACTACTGGACCGAGTACTGGATTGAGTTGCAATTTGGTACGTAAATGTAAGTTTGTGACCCAAAGACGGACGTGTAACGAAAATAAATGAATTTTAAAGATACCTCTATGTTTAAAATTAATTTATTTTTGGGGGCTAAATTTGAAAATGTATTAATGATTTTTTTCAAACTATATCGTGTGACATATTAAATGAAAGTACTTCTTATGAAGATCTCAAATGTATTTTTTTTATTTCTTTTTTGGTCAGTACTTTTCGAGTTATTTAAGAAAATAAGCGAAAAATGACTTTATATGGAGTGTAGTTATTGACCTATAGATTACAGGAAAATTATTAAAAAGTCCATGGTATTGAAATCTATAAAAGAGCTTATCCTGTGAAACAGTTTGAAATTGACGTCATTGAAAATAACTAAGGATCGGAACCCTCTCCACGCGAGTTTAAGGCATTCACTGCCACTTCTTTTTACGAACTTTCGCCAGGTGCCACATCTGTCATTAAGGGAACATTGCAACGCACATGTGCGTGCGTTCAAGGCACTGCGGGAAAATCAGCAAAACGCACATATGCGTCGGTGGCAGTGAATGCGTTAACTCGCTTCTTGGCCGGTTTTTTTATGTTTAGTACCTAGTTGTGAACCCATATCAATGATTCTCTTTTTATTTCAAAGATGATACCTGCTTTCCAGAGGACGGACTGAAAATGACAAAGGTCATCCTAATGAAATTTAAACAAGTATCAGATTTAAAGAAAAAGCTTTTAAAATTGCCTTCGGTCCTCCATTCTTAATTCCAATAGGATTTCAAATGCACCTTATTCCATTCTGCATTAGACAACCTCTTTGTTTAGTGGTATTTTTTTACTTTTTACAAGTAACTGCTGCTTTAACTTGCCTTTGAAACGGGATTTTGGATTCTGACTTCGGTGAGTCGGTAAGTGTAGTGTAAACGGGTTTGTAATAAGTTACGTAAGTAAAACTCACAGAAATTACGTAAGTGCTTCTCATCGTAATTTTATTTTTAAGTGTAAATGGAGTCGTAAGTCACTTATGTAAATATTACGTAAGTGACTTACCAGTGTATTTCCGGCCTAACTGTCAAACCTAACTTGAGTTTACAGTGTCGTCACTAAAACCGGTAAGCCTTTATAAGCGAGTTCGTTATTATATCCATGTTATATCTGAGGATTAGTTTACCAAAATCGATGTGTACAACTTCTGCAGTCTTCTTATCAACAAGAATATTCTGGACGTGCCTATCGCCCAAGCCTAATATGTAACCCACCATCGACGACGTGGCAACACTGAAAGAAAAAATACGTTAAATATTATTGGAGACGGACAGGCCGTTATTTTTTATAACAAGTAAAGCTAAATGATTCCGATGACAGTTTTCTTTTTAATTATAATAACGTACCTTTTCGTATAAGCCAATCGCCGTTCATACCACGTGACAGGATCGAGGTAATGCTCCGTGAAGAAGTTATGGAAGACTGGTTTAAAATCAGTCAGTATTTCCAGGAAAATCCTCAGTTTCTCCGCTTGCGGCTTCCTAGCTGCTGACGTGAATTTTGTGCGAGCGGCAGTGCAAGAAATGTCCTAGAATCATAGACAACCAAATTAAACAAAAAAAAATTTAAAAAAAAAAACAATTTAAATGATAACAGCATCACTACGGAGACAATTAAAAAAACCTTCAATGGGTGAAAGCTAACTTCGCTATGTTATACTCGTACATAGCGGAAAGTCTAGTCATGCCATGCGTCAATCAAGATCACTTTATTTTCACGACCACCGCCATATCGCTTTTTCAGCATTGTTGTTTAAATTTTTACTCTACTAAACTACGCTTTCGCTACATGAAAGTTGAGGAATTACCGAATACAGTTTATCCGGCATGACCGGTGGCGATCCGGGCGGATTTCGCATGAGGTTGCTCCGCCCGGAAGTAGTGAGGATTACTCCTTTCCTTACCTGCGGACGGTACCGCGCATGCGCGCCGTTGTTACTGCGCCCCACCAGGTAGTCGCCGAGGGGAAGGGTGCCCTCGCACCACTCCAGTACCCCGGATTGCCGTGACATAGGCACGACCTAAACATATTTTGGTTCTTAAGTATATAGTTAATTGACGTTATCTTATCAGCTTTGGGAGTCTGCGTCAACGGCTTAAGTGCTTCACCGCGCGCCTTCTAAGTTGTGTCGTGCTGTACTAGGGCGACCGAGCTTTACTCGGGTAAAAATAGCTAAAACTGAGATTTCTCGGATATGAAACTTAGCTAGATCGATTTATAGCCACTCTAAAAACCCCTGTATTCCAAATTTCGACCAAATCCTTACAGCCGTTACTGAGATCGCTTGTATAAATAAATCCTCAAGATTTGCGCGTTAAAACTATAAGATGAGAATCATGACGAATGAATTCGCCGCTAGAGGCGCTTGAGTCGCGTGAGGTGCAGTGTTGCCAATTTAGCACATTATGGTACGCGCGGTACGCAGGGAGCGCTTTGTTGTACGCGCACGCTTATTGGCTCTTCAGTCGTAAACATGCGCAGAAATCCCCTCTACTTTTGCTCACCGCTCAAGTTATGTGACGCGACCTGTATGATGCGTTGAAATCAAATTTAATACGAGTTACCTATATTAAAAACATACGAACCTTGTAAGTGCGAATAAGGAGCTTATTGCGGCTGGTTACGGGGTTTTTCTCGAGCAATGTATTTACAATATTGAACACTTGTTGCATAACAGCATCCTGTCTAAGGTCATCTTCACCCTGAAAATATTTACTTATTAGCTTTGTTACAGACGATTATTTTAATATAAATTAAAATTTAATTTTACCTTAACTAAAACAATTCTCCTTCTGCCGTCTGAGCTACGGCAGTTTATTTTCTTCGGACAGTTTATGCCTCCGACGAGTTCGAAATAGTTTTCAAATGACACAATGGCTGAAAACAACAAAAAATATACACTTAATGACGAATAATAATAATTTAGAAAGTTCTGGAGTCGAACGAGCTGTCGGTAGGCCACCTACAAGATGGAGTGAAGACCTTGTAAAGATCGTGGGACACGGTGGATGTGAGTGGCACAGGACCGGTCTGAGTGGCGCGCCTTGGGGGAGGCCTATGTCCAGCAGTGGACGTCTATCGGCTGAAATGATGATGATGAATAATAATTTAAACTTCATCATGTAAATAAAAGAGAACATGATGAAATGCATATGCCTAAAGATTCGTAATCTTTTTTTTAGATTATAAATGAACTTACAGGGTATCGTTGAGTAGTTGCAGTCGCTCCTGACAGGAATGGTGTCGATGGGGACCGGGATGGCGTCGAGGGGGCCGAGCCGGTGGATCAGTTCGGCGGACGGGATCTTTTGCTTCTGCTCCTTCAGCTGCGTCTTGAAGTTGGCGAAGCTTATCGTAGCTGGAAATTTGCAACTGAGATAAAATCTTTGATCGAAAAAACTTCACACGTACGATAGATAGTACTACGGCTTTAACACAATCTTTTGCGTTCGTTTTCTTATCTTTTGTCTGTGCCTATACCCGATTTATATTTTGAAGTTTTTTTTAGAATGCAATCATAATATGTCAAAGTTCCTATTGACGTCGCTAGAGTGGCCGATATGCACAAGAACTTTTAAGAGTTTCTCAGGCTAAAGAGAATTGGGAGACTGGCCCTGCTAGCTCCATCGCTAGAACCGCTACTAGCGGCATTCTTGCCTTTGTCTAAGCTCTTCAGAATGAAGAGAATGGGGGCGACTGGTCCTGTAATATTAGAGGCACTAACCGTCACATAGCCGCTCCATCTGCGCTATGACCGCCGCGAGCGCGGGGCTGCGAGTCGCCAGCGTGGCCACTAACGCCGCGGCGGTGGCCTCGCGGGGCTCGAGCGCGCGGGCACTGCCGACGCCGCGCGCCGCGTTCAGGATACATCTGTCCTTGTCCGAGTTCTTCAGGCTGAAGAGGATGGGCAGAGTGTGGTGCGGGTGCTCCTGTGCGCAGCGCTCTGGAGGCAATGGTAACTTTACTGACGCTTTAATAGTAAACGCAGAACGCAGTAATGCTAGCTTATGTCCGCGACTTCGTCCGCGAGGAATTTGGTTCTCTCGGGAACGGGATCTATGCGTTTGTCGGTGATCGGTGATAATTACTCAGTATCTTATTCA
>CAXARK010000567.1:0-14666 GCA_963971205.1 Aethes cnicana
ATGCAATTAAGATACACCATCCTCTCATGCAGAGGGTGGGGGCTTCAAATCCGGCTCGTACCTCAGAAATTATTTATGTGGGAAATTCAATTTTAATAACCTGCACGCATCTGTGAAGTAATTCACGGATGTGTGTGAAGTCCCCATCTGCACTGGGCCCGTGTGGGTACTATAGCCCTCTCGTAAGGAGAGGAGGCGTGTCCCCAGCAGTGGTCCGTAAATAAGCTGTTGTGGTGGTGGTGTGCTGATAGTGATTTCAACATACCTAGGTATAGAGATTAAGTAATGCAAAAGTCTTCTATAGTCATCTGGAGCGATGCGGTCTCGGCGCGAGTTGGCCGGGAACCATATGATGGGCCCCCCGCGGCGGTCGCGGCCGCCCGTGAGCGCGGCGGCGCGCTCGTGCAGCAGCGGGAGCACATCGAGCGCCCGCGCGCCCGCCTCCATAGCTGCCCCTACTCAGGAAGCACACTGGAGAGCCCTGTTGTAACATACAAACATACAGATATACATTTGAACTACTCATACTAAATAACTGTAGTCAAACTTACAAAGTAGCAGTTATTTTCACTTCGCTATAGTCATTTTCGCAATACATTTCAAATTTTTCAATCATTTATGTGAATATTTAATTCATAATCACTATCCATAGCAGTGGACACATTTATTACATTAGTTATTAATTCACATATAGGTAACATGAAATTCTTATACTTTGAGAAGTGTACTCAGAATATCAATTATAGACCCTGATTATAAGTGAACAATCTACCTACCTAATAGAACTATAGCATAAGGTGAATAATATATCCACAGTTATTAATTGGAGTCTATGTTCAGACTATACACCTTGAAATTTACTTGAACAACACTCCGCAGCAATTACACATGTATGTATGTATGAGATCCCAAGTTTTAGTAAAACGATTGAGAAAATTCAGGCAATGTTAACAAATTTCCTAAGATAAAGATATCAGGTGGTCAGGCCTAGGAAAAGGAAAATTTAAAAAAGAAGCATGGTAAACACATACTACCAAGTAAAATTTAATAAATAAGTATGCATAGTTAAATAAATAAGTAAGTGTGTAGTGTGAGTACACATACTAAGTAGACAAAAAAAAACTTTCCTACTAAAATATGACTACAACACAACAAAACCGTATAAAGCTGACTTTATCAAAAACATAACAATTATGAAATATTGAAAATAGTTTTGACTAAAATAAAATAATCAAGAACCTTTTTCACCAACAGCAGGCAAAGTATTCATTTCTTGCACTTGTTGGAAGCAATTGCATAAACAACAAGCACTGTTACTAAAGAACTCGGATGAAAAGTAATGGTAAAAGTTAATGTTTTAATTTATAAACAATAGTATGAGATTTCAAGAAGATGCAAAATAATTATGTATGTTGATAGGTATCACAGGATTCCAAGATCTCTAGAATCACAACTATCGCAGAAATAAGTAATGTCCAGGTATATTCCATTTATTATACAGCAATAAGCTGGAACTGATGTTTCTTTGTAGTTAACGATCAACGCCAAAACTCGATACTGTACAGTACGAGTAAGTTGTGTGCAAGCTAGAAATGTTATTATAAAGGAATCTTAACAATGAAAGGAATGGCATGTGCTACACAGATTGAAGAATCGTTAAGGCAACAAATGATACAAAATACAAAATTGTTATATGTAATAATCGCTGATGACAAATTATTGTAGATACGTACAGTATATCTACCTATGTCACAACAAATAACCTCAGCCATTAATTTCAACTAACCGTGGTGACTCAAAGATGTAGTTAATCTGGTATAAAAGGATCGGCACGCATTATTGTCACTGTTCTTTTATTTCTCGCTAAATCATTTATAGCAAAAATACTCATTAAACACTTTAAAACTTAATAAAATACACACAAGCAAGACATAATGACAAACTGAATGAACATCTACCACCACCACAAATATACCACAATGGCGCGGTAAGAGGGTTGTACAATACCGGTATTTTTGACGCAAAAAACCGGCATTTGCCTATTTAGGAGTTATTTATTTATTTGGCTTATTTAAGAGCTGTCCTAGGATTTTAACTAACTTAAAAAAAGGAGATTATCAATTCAATTAGTATGCATGTAATATTATTGGAACCGCATGATTTTTACATATCGAAGTGGGCCCATGACACTTCCTTGAGGCACTACCTGTTTAATTTCGCTCACGTTTGACGAATATATGATTTCTTGTTTAGATTTCATGCATATTTTTTCCAATTTATGTAATTTGTTTACAATGACTTAAATATGAATGAATTCAATCGGGAATGTTTCCACGTACGCCATTTGTCTTGCAAGATATTATAATCGACTAAGTCAAAAGCCTTTGACATATCCATATAAACGGCACAAACAAGTATTCTTTTTTTATCTACGCATGACATAATAATTTCCAACAAATCGAAAATGGCCAAATTACTTAATTGATTTATTATTATTATTATTATTTATTTTCCGAAAACAATTTTGCTCTCTAGCGAAAAGGTAAGGTTTTGAATATTTTTAGGGTTCCGAACCTCAAAAGGTAAAAACGGAACCCTTATAGGATCACTCGTCGTCTGTCCGTCCGTCTGTCACAGTCAATCTTCTCCGAAACTACTGGACCGATTAAGTTGAAATTTGGTACGTATATGTAAGTTTATGACCCAAAGACGGACGTGTAACGAAAATAAATGAATTTTAAACATATACCCTATTTTGTGGGGCTAAATTTGAAAAATACGGATGATAATTATTGACCTATAGATTACAGGAAAATTATTAAGAAGTCTATGGTATTTGAAATCTATCATATAAAAGAGCTTTATCATGTAAAACGGTTTGAAAATGACGTCATTGAAAATAATCAAGGATCGGAACCCTCTCCATGCGAGTTTAACTCGCTTCTTGGCCGGTTTTTTTTTTTCAACTTAATGAACATTCTTTGAATCTATAGCTGAGTCTATGAGTATCGTTACAACGATGGTTTCTCTAAAAAAGTATCTCATTGAACTTTGCCCGTATAACTTGAGTGAATATTATTACACAGAATCGAATTTTATACGTTAAGATTATTTGTGAAATCTCCAGTTGCTACACCAAAACGGTAAAATTGTATTGAAACTTATTAAACATTGTATATATTTAACCTAATGTACACATACAATTTATGGCAAATAAAGAACTATGAACTATGAACGATTTGCTTGACCCCGTATAACATTTTCTACTATTTTGGAAAATATAGGAACCAAACTCCACGTCCTAATCTTAGTCCAAACCACTTCATGTTTGTCACATTTCTTAAACGGTAGTTTTATTATGGTAACCTTCAGTTTTTCAGGTAATATGCTCAATTCAAATATGACTAATAGGCTTTGAAATGATATCTGCTACTTTTTGAATTCCATCGTAGCCAGTACTGTTGGTATTTCGTAGGGAGTTAATGATTAGTTTAATGTAATTGGCGTTTATTGGGTACATAAACAAATCCTAATACTTAATGTGTGGTAATTTAAAAACAATAAAAATTAAGCTTAAATATGTGATCTCGAAGGTTATTATTGTTCATAATTCAAAAAGGTGCCTATAATTTCATCCGATACTTTTTTGTTTTTATACTTGCTATAAAGTTAGATAAAGATAAATAAAAGCCTTTTACTTCCAGGTAAGACCGTATCTCCTTTGACACAGAAGCTATAAAAATGCATACAATTAATGTTAGTGGTTTTAAAATGGCACATGCCCATTGCCTCCTGTCATCACGAGAGGGTTTGGGCTATAGTCCCCAGCCCCACGCGGGCCCTGTGAGAATTGAGGACTTCACACATATTCTTGAATTACTTCGCAGATGCGTGCAGTGCAGGTTTCCTCATTTTATCTTGATAACTGCAAGGAACTGAGGAAACATCATGACTTGATAGTTGACACTAGGTAAAAGGTACAGTCGATTAGAGCGACATCTGCTTTGAATGTGCCTCCCCGTTCGCTCTTATAGTGCATTTATACGCACGCGCCCGGGATCGTAAACGTGCCCGTTGAACGTCGTTTTGAACCCCGTTCATGTAAACGCAATAAAAGCAGTGTTTTTAACACGATCGCGGGCATGCTAGTTAGTGCAAGCATGCCAAACATGGAAGAATGAGCTACACTTGTAGTGTAGGAGGAAATGTCATCTTGCGATCTTAATATGAAAACCGCTGTCGCCAAACTCACACTACTGTACACTAATCACTACACTGCAACACTATGCTATCTTGCTGCTGATTTGGCGTAAGTCTTGAAGCGACTTGAGAGTTACGTCATGAAATAAATAAGTGCAAATTCCTGCCCTATCTGTCCAAATTAAGGTTTAAATTACCATTCACTAATAGTTGAATTAGGAACCTTTTTCTCTTTCATAGCTTTGACGGCCAAAAACATCGTAGTACGGCTACTCGACGATAGATGACACTATGCATGACACAACTAATATCCTTTCCATAAGCCTTTCGAACAGAGACCATTATTGCTTAATATAAGCATTTTATTAACTTTGTCGTACTTACGTAATTTGTGTTGCCAACTTTCCACTATTAGCCGGAATGCTTGGATTTCGAATAGGCGCATAGGGAATAGGTACTTATAACAGTTATCAGGGATTTCTAGTATTTAATATTTTCTCCTTTTGTTTCTATGAAATCGTACTTAAGAAAATAAGCCATTTTAAGATATTTGGTCCAATTCTTACGTATGGTGCACAAACTTGACAAATGATCAGAAGTATTTGCTCAAAGGACACGCGCGCAGCATACTGGGGATAAAGCTCACATACAGCTTCCGGAATACTATCTTAAGCTCCAAGACCCTATAGTCGCCGATGTAGCCCTTGCACCCCGCTAAGTTAAAGTGAGACACTACAGGCTAATATAATAATAATAAACAATAAGGAAGATGGAATATAATAATAATAAGATGGGATGTAGAAGTAGTAGTAGTGATTCGTTTAATATTACACACGGTGCTTCTCGTCAGAAGGTTCCTCTCTCTGTAGCTGTCACCACCGGTAGCTTGAGCCCTGCTTCGCTGCCGGCGGCACTCTAGGTTAGGGTTTTATAATGTGTTAATATTTTGTATTATTATTTGTATTTTACTTTTAATATTCATATTGTAAATGTTGAGGTTGAATATTCACATAGTATTCACTATGGTACGAATTGTTTCGTCTGCATTGACATGCGACAGCCAAAAGAATAAGTCGCAAGGAAAGAATGTTATTGTGTAGCTCTGCAATGGAAAAGTGAATAAAATATAATATTATACCAGGCACGCAGTGTTTCTCTCACCGCATACTTACACATCAAAAGTAAAAACTTAGGAAAAAAGCTTAATAAAGGAAATAATAATACAAAACAACATTCTTTATTGAACACCAGACAAGATTAAGGTACCAAAAACATGGTACAAAATATTATTCTAATACCGCGGTAAAAAATACGAAGAGTTTAATTTAATATCAAACACTTAGCACATCACTATTCTTGCACTGACTACTAACATTCGAATGTACTCGTATAACAACTGATTGAATATAGAGGTAGATCAATCACACAGAACTTCAATCGAGATAGTTTTGTCAGCTTTTTTAAATTTAGTAAATGGCCACCCCAGTTGTAATACGGTTACTGGACGAAAGATGGCGATAAGTGTTTCGAACAAATAATAGAAAACTTTATCATTTGCACAATACGGTTGAATTTAGCCTGACACTTTGGCGTGAAATTGTCAAAAATAACGTCTCGCTATTTTTTTTTCAATATTATAAAAAATAAGGTCACCTGTGTGATATGAAACATTGCTTGAAGATACATTTTTCTATCTACTATGATTTCGACACGCCAATATTGTACAATATGGCATTTTCAAAGCGATATTAATATTTTTTGCAACTGACGTTGGCGTATATTATATCTGTCACGGCAGTGATAAGCAGACTAACGTCAGGCGCGCTTCAAACTACTTCAAAGCTGCCGTATCCGACTCAATGTTGGCGCGCAGGGAACGCCAACTTGACATTTCCTCCTAGTTAATTTTTCCATGCGAGGACGTTATTCTCGTGGGTGCTAACTGCTTTGGGGGTTTCATTTACTTTTATAGGAAAAAGAAACAAAATGAGGTTGCGTCTAAATCCACCCGTACTAATATTATGAATGCGAAATTACAGTTACTTTCACATTCTGTCTGTCTGTTACCTCTTCACGTTTAAACCTCAGGACAGATTTCAATGAAATTTGATATGGAGATAGTTGGACATTCTTCTTTTTATTTCGGAAAGATGCAGTTTCCTCGGAAAAGAGATAATTGAATTCCACGCGGGTGAAATCACGGGCAGGAGGTAGTAGTGTGCCCGTAAGTACTTCTTTTCTCAGTTTGAACTCCTTCATCAGTTTGTTAACCTTCCCAAGCATCTGCAACATTGTATGTTGTATGTTGCTTATTTGAGGGGGTCCATATTATTGGTTCTACTTAGTAACAACCCAGGAAATGTAAAATTTTGGTCATTGGACCATTCCGACAAATTGGCATTGTTAAATTAATTTTATTCGGAAAGTCATCGTTCGTACGCCATAAAGGTGCAAGCGATACTAATGCGACTGCGCGCGTGTAAACACGATCACATGATGAGCACGATCAAATTCACCTTTGATCTTTACCGAAAAACCACTAAGCCAACCGATCGACGGCGTTCATGTTCACGTTCACGAGCGCGTTCAAAATCAGCCTGTTTACACGCCTGTGCCTGTGAACGCGCTCGTGAATGTCCTTTTGAACGCCGTTCATGTAAACGCACCATTAGTAGCGTATGAGTAGCGTTAAGCTCTGTGGTTATAACCGGTATTTTACTATAATGGGACATCACTACCAACGTGTGTTTATTGATTTTTTGACATCCGTACAAACTTTACTTACCGAGTTTGAATTACTTAGTTTACCTAAATGTAATGAAAATAATGCGGCTTTCGAACTCACAGGTAACAATGAAAAAAAATGTCGAGTCTCACATTGATAAATAATTGGATTTTATTTACTTTACTTAAGTAATGCTAGTGATCATGAGGAGCTGTAGCTGTAACTTTTGCCCATGGATATAATTGGAAATAGTGCCGCGAACTTATAGTGGACTTGAAGTAATACCTTTATTTGCCATGCATTTGCGACTGGTAAAGTTATGTGATTTATTCTCGATCTCGTTTATTGGATATTTGCATCGGCGATTTGTGGATTTGAGATGTCTCTTACACTGTTATTTTAAGTTTATTCGTTAATATTTTCATGCACAGAATTTATTAAATACATTTGTCGTAAATGTAATTAAGTTTAAATATTTTCATTTTGCAGGTTTCTCCATTTACATAGCAGAGTTATGAAATTGCTGACTTAGATAATTTTATCCAGAATGGCCACCAGAATCCAAGTGCCTGAGCTAACATGTATGGTGCCTGAGAATTATAAAAAATATTTCCGTACTTTATGCTGGAGTGGCACTAGGTTTGTATTTTTATTGCATGTAATTTACACATTATTCAGTGGCATAACCATAGCATATTGACATGAGGCCCCTGTCTTGCCCTTGCTGGACCCCTTTATGATAGATTAACCCCGGAGTTCCAGTGGTATAGTTATGCTGCTAATTACATACTTTATTCTTATCTGATAAGAAGTATTTATAATTTGTTTAATTGTAATATCCATGACCAGGGCTCGGACAAGTCATCGCAAAACAATCGCAAGACGGCAATAGAACAAGATCAATAGAATCGCATTATGTACAATATTATTTAATTATATTTTTCAATTACATTTATTATTACAACCCAAAATTCACCATACATGTGTGACGGTATTTCCATTAACATTCTTTTTAATGCTGATGGTTGCATTGCACATTCGCAACCATTAACTTCTGCATTGTCTGGAACAAACCGATGTTTTATTTAATCATTTGTGTTAGATACCTATAAAAAAAGTAAACAGTTGTTATAAAATCAGCTTTAGATAATAATAATCTTAAGTCACGACTCTATAATAGTCTTGTTCCATGTCCATATCAGTTTCTGCGATGACTTGTCCGAGCCCTGTCCATGACGCAAGTATACATTGTGTAAGAATTTAGATTTAGTACAATTAACTGAAATATATAACGCTGTACATGCCGAATTAACTGAGAATTTGTGAGACAATAATAGTGTAATTTAGTTGTACATAAAACCGATCTCTAACATATATTTTTGGCACAGGAAATCTGAGAAAAAGAGCCAGAAAAAGTTTGGCAAAAAGGAAAAGCTAAGAAGACTGAAAGCTACCAATGCCCTTGCCGTCTGTTATGCTCCAGCACTGTTAGGGAATCCATCCCAGTTTGCAGTGTATGCTACTGTCCGTCGGTCTGTGCTGACTCGCTGGAAAAGTCTTCATGGATTGGTGTCAGAGTTTTCTGATGAAAGTGACAATGATGACCTTTCATCCCAACTTCCTATGGCTAAATTGCCAAAGGTAGAGCTTGACAAAGTGTAGATACATTAAGTTTTTATATATATTTCTTCTATGACAGTTTAATGTGTTGTTACAGATCACAGGTATCGGCTTGCGCACAGTGTTCTCTTTGATATCACAGGCCCGGTACACAGATTCTCAATTGTGTGAACATGCATTGAAGGCTCTACTTGATGTGCTTCAAGGTCATACACCAGAAGAACTTGCTCAAGAACCAACAGAGGTAGTATTATTTATGTTAATGAGCAAAGTCAAAGTCAAAGTACATTTATTTGCATAAACATAGGTATTAAGGTGTTCACATTACTATGAAGGTATCACTATGTTTTGCCGTCAGGCATACAAATATTCAAGAATTATTTATTATGCAATACATACTAAAAATTGTCAGTTAAAAACTTGCAGGGAATAGGGGCTTTAGCAATTAAAAAAAAAGTTTTCTGTCTATTTATACTATTAAAACAGTAGTATTATTTATCTTTCAGATTATTTCTAACTTGCATACAATGTTAGTGGAGGTTGCTAGTGGTTGTGGGCCATTATCACATGTTGACACACCAACATCCCTCACTGCATTAAGCAGCTCCTGTCTAATAGCTCTGTCAGTAGCAAGAGGAGAGTCTGAACTTATTCTGAATGCCGTGGCTTCACTTATAATGTCTTCATCTGCACTTTCTGAACAATATATTCAGGTAATTGGGTTACCCAACCACCTTTATTAGATTTCTTGTAAAATAAAGTCTGATCATTATATGTTTTTAGGTGCCAGCGAATCTTACAATTCTACAGCGCAGTGTCCAATCTATAATCCTAGGTCCTCCGTCCCGCAACCAGTGGCTGAACTATGGCGTCCCTCACCAGTCACTTGTGACTAGTTTCCCTGTAGACCTCCCCCCGCATCTGATGACAGGAGCTGGGGAGCTGGTTGTCCGCGCACTCGTCTCCGATGGCTGTTTCCTTTACGTTTTCACTTCCAAAGGCCTTCTGAAAATTGGCTCCGGTTATGGCAGCTCCATTAGGCAACATGTTTATTTATATAAACCAGATTTCTTCGCTAGTGATAGACATGGCTGGCTAGGTTACTGTAAAGTAAGTAATTTAAATACTATGCAGTAAATGATATACATGAATATTTAATGAAATTTAAAATTAACATTAATTTCAGAATAAGCTGTATGTTAGGATCGGCAGGAAAAAGACTGAAGTTTATGAAATTGATAAAGATACATTTGAAGTTAAAAATGTGATAAGATTGGAGCCCGGTCAACCTGCTCCAGTCGAACCCAAGTCGGCTGTTTTTACTGATGGCAATCAACTAGGATTGATATTGCTAACAAATTTTGTGAGTTACATTTGATCATTAACTAAATCGACAATTGATGTGATTGCTTGAGTGTTTCTTTTATTTTTCTTGTTGTTTACAGGATAGTCTGACAATAAGAATGTACGATGTCAATACACCAGATCGCACTGATGGGAGTACTCCCACTGTGTTGAGTTCTCGTAAAGAACTGAATGTCCATCTTCTGAGGAGGCGCACACTCGCGCTCGGCCGAGCTTCCTTCGAAGACGGGCTGCCCAGGAGGAACTTGGAACTGGAGGCGCCTGTGGCCATGCAACTCAATGACGATGATGACGATCCCCTATTAGGAATCACTGCTGGACAAGATTTCGGCCTGTTAACAACTAATTCTGGAAAGGTGAATCATCTGGTTGATAAAATATTTCACGCTAATTTTGTTTACACCTTAATTTATTATTACTTACGTATTTATTTTTCAGGTTTACTACACTGGGAAAAGCACTAGCTTGGGTTACAAGGCCGCGTCTCCTCATGTAGGCCGTTGGACATTGATGAAAGAGACTGTCTTCTCCAGAAATGATGCTCCTAATGTCAAGAAATGCAAAGTAGTTCAGGTTTGTTGTAATAAATACTCATTTTCTCAAACATGCTCGGAAATGTTCGTGTTACTTTCAAAAAAAGAAGACGCGAGGCTGTCCATTGCCGGCCTTGGCCAGCAAAAACATTATTGTCGTGTGTGTTTTTTTTTAATTCGCTTGCTATTAGACACCTTTAGAAACTGACAAATCTATGGAGGTAATAAGTACAACTTCCATGGCCAAATCATCCACGATCATGGAAGTAGTAAATACTGATGTGGGGTAAGTGCGCCTAAATTTATTTCACCCCTATGCCTTGTAAACAGCCAACTACTAGTTGAGTATTATTTATAGGTTTCGATATGTTTATGTTAGGCGCACTTACCCCATCCTGGCGCACTTGCCCCGAAACGGACAAATCCATGGAGGTAATAAGTACAACTTCCATGGCCAAATCATCCACGATCATGGAAGTAGTAAATACTGATGTGGGGTAAGTGCGCCTAAATTTATTTCGCCCCTATGCCTTGTAAACAGCCAACTACTAGTTGAGTAATAGTTATAGGTTTCGATATATTTATGTTAGGCGGACTTACCCCATCCTGGCGCACTTGCCCCGACTGACCTTACGTATTTCCTCGCTGTTTGAGAAAAGCATTATATATACCTCGGCCGCAATTGCGATTGCCGGACTCGTACTAATAGAAGGCTTCGCTTCGCTCAGCCTTCTAACTGACTCGTCCGGCAATGCGCTACTTGGCGGCCTCTGCAATAATGTACTATTAATGAATTACTGCGAAGCTTATGATTAAAAAACATGAATTTACTTTATTTTTTGGTATTATTCGTTAAGCTAAAGTGAAATTGTAAAGGGTTTGAATTATTTTCGGTTTAGGTCGCCGTTGGGCACGAAGGCGTGCACGCCATTCTCGTTTTGGACAACGGCACGGCTCTGTTCACGGGCGCGGCGCGCCGGGGCGAGGACGGCGATGCCAGCAAACACCGCCGAACTCCGAAACCTACCAGGCCGAAGAAAATATTCAAGGTACATTGACATACACTACGCCTGTATACAAGCGTTTGGTTTCTATCTCGAGAAAAAAGGTTAAAGCGGCACCACGTCGAAACTCCGCCCTCTAGCACTTGATGCTGCCGGTATTTACATACCTACCTCACTATCACTCCCGCATTGGGATGTATTTCTGTTGATAATATCAACAGAAATGCCTTAGACCCCACCCCTCAACTAAATGATCTGCACTACTAAATTGATTTAATTTAAAAAAAAAATGACTTTCCAATAGGCGGAGGGCCACTTTATTGTATACGCCGCGTGTAACTACGGGTCTACAGCTCTAGTAACAAGACAGGGACTTTTACTAATGTTTGGTAAAGACACACAGCAATGCGATTCCACGGGACTCGTCACTGGATTGAGACACGAGAAAGTTATTCAGGTAAATATCCATTAATAAAAAAAGTATTTTCTTATGTTTATGTTTATGTTTACCTAAATAAATCTGTTTGTTAATTGTTAGGTGGCCTTAGGAAAAGCTCATGCCGTTGTGTTAACCAACTTTGGTCAAGTTTACACGTTTGGCATTAACAATAAAGGCCAGTGTGGTAGAGAGTTTGGATACACGAAAGAGAGTGAGTACTGATATGAGTTTATGTGAAAATTTACGTGATTGGCGGTTTATTTTTACGTGATGTTATTCTTACAGAATCCTTTTCGACCCGTCGCCAGAGCGGCAAAGAACCTCCTCTATGTGTGACCCACACTTGGGCGACCGACTATTGCAGAGTGTGCCCCCTTTGTAGAGAGTGCACAGGGTTTTCTAGCTCGTGTCACTGCGCTCGCCTTCCAAACAGAGTGCCTGGAGAGTGAGTAAAGTTAGATTTGAAATAATTGGGTGTCAGATATCGATAACCAACTTCAACTAAGTTGAAGACCATGCTGTTTCACTACATATTTAAGTCTAAAATTTCAAATGTGTGTTGCCAGGGATGCCTACCTTAAAATGCTCGGCAAAAAAAGTGCAAGATGTTGAATAATATGCCTACGGCATTAGGATACTTATTAATGAATGCATGCCCATTAGAGTACTTGCGTACTGCTCACATTTGAATTGTAGTCTAAAAGAACCCTCTCGCCGCCATAGATGGCATTTGACGTCCAAGCTACAGCATAAGGAATCTTGATCTTAAGGGTAGAGTTCAATTTAACGTAACGCTACACATTTGCAAGCGTAACGCGAATTTGTAGATTGAAATTTGTTCGTTGTGACGGTGCTTTTTTGTACATTCCACTGGCAGATTTTGAAGTCTATAAAATCTGGTCCTTATGTATAGTCATAGTTTATTATACTATACATAGCCATAGAGTAATATATTATATTCGGCCGCTTGCCAGTCGACGAAGGGTTATGTCATCGACAATATCACGTCATCCATCACCAGCCTCATTGATCCTGTTTGCAGGAAGTGCGGTTGCGGCGAGGGCGACAGCGGCTGCAGCTCGTGCGGCGTGTGCCGCCGCTGCGCCGAGTCGTACAAGGGCGTGTGCGCCGACCGCGCGCCGGACTGCGACGATGACGCGGACGCCTCCCGATCCGACACTAAAATCGGTACGACTTACTGATACATACATACATACATATACTCACTCTTGTTTCCAGAAAACCACCTGCTTCTATCCAGGCATATCTACCTCGCTTCCACCACACTCAATCTCTCTCTTTCAATGCAAACATTGATGTGTCACTAACTGATTAACCCTAAATAACTATAAAGTAGTTGCTGTTACAAGTCGTCACAATTTATTTCTTAACGTGATATTTTACACGAAGATTAACTATTTCCCAACCAACTGCTATAAAAGAATGTAAGATACTTGTTATCCCGTTCCCTCGATTGTAATATTTTACCTGTGGTGTTAATGTATCGTGTTCTTAACTTGAGGTCTAGCCTCGTATTGTCGCGGAATGGGTGTCCTATTTGCATTTGCAAGATGTTGTTATAGCAACTTGTTTTTGGCAACATGCAATCGTTAGACAAAGACAACGGTCGCTACGGGCAGTACGAGGGGCACACGGCGCTGGAGGCGGAGCGGGACGCGAGCCTGAAAGTGAGCTGCCTGCCGCCGGCGCGCGTGTCGGTGCCGGGCGGGCACCGCGTCGTCGCCGTCGCCTGCGGCCTGCACCACTCCGTGCTGCTCACGGAGCACGGTAAAGGTTTACACTACTTCGAAGGCGTGTGGATTAAGCAATAATATACTCGGCGTCATCGGCTTAAACGCTTCGCCGCGCGCCTTCTTCGTTGTGTCGTACCATACGAGCGCTCGCCGTTATCAGACCGGCCGCACATTATAGGAGATCTCTGTCAGAAAATATTTGACGCTCGCCGGAAGATAGCTACAGCTGGAAGGCATTCGGTGCATACATTTAGGTAGTATTAGTTAGACCCCGCACAATATAAAAAAAAAATGTCAACAGAATTTTAAGGTTCAATACGAATTGAATGCACCGAGCGTCAGAATTATTTGTCAGAAAATTTCTTATAATTTGCGGCCGTGTCTGCCGGTCCGTGCCAGACTCCGGTTCCTATTTGACTGACTTAAGAAAAAGGAGGAGGTTCTCAATTAGTCTATTTTTATGTATGTTCACAGAAAATAAATGGTGAACCGATTTCGATGGTTATTTTTTATTAAAAAAGTAGTGCCTCCAAGTTGGAACCATATTAATTTCGTCCAGTTCTGATTATGGGATCCATGAGACAATCCTCAAAATATGTTAGCACGTAAATGATTTTGGTGTCAATTTCAAAGACAGAGCTACTTATGTCCCCCTATAATAGTGTTTTAAAACTGTAGGCTTGCTATAAGTGATACATCTCTTCTTATATTTAAGAGCCGTGCTCCTGTCGGTGGAGTAACCGCCATGTCTCTCTATCCTGTGCCCGTCTTGTCAGGTCAAAGTGAGACAGGCATTTGCTTCTCCTTAAGTTGGCCGAAGTAGGTTAAGCGGGGTCTACCTCTTCCTCTTCTTCCTTCCATTTTACGTTCATTATAAAGTTCAAAAACGTCCCTTTAATATATTGCTTTCGACAGGCGAAGTGCTGACTTTCGGCTCGAATCAGTACGGGCAGCTGGGCGCCGGCGACGTGGCGGCGCACCACCGGCTGGTGCGCGTGCGCGCGCCGCGCGCCGCAGCCGTGGCCG
>CAXARK010000568.1:0-18601 GCA_963971205.1 Aethes cnicana
TGTGTATCTTTTTGTTTTAAACAAATTCGATTGTGACTGTTTGTTGTCTAAACAAATAAAAAAAATTAAAGCTAATATTTTGCGTGTCAGTAACATTTAATATTATTAATAGTAGTTTATGTAACTGCTACATAATAAAGGTCCTCCAGGCGAGTTTCATAATAATATCGCACGAGTGTTTTAATGCATAACTATGTACAGTTGCATTCACAATTTTATCTACACTCATTTTTAAATCCTCTAATCTAAGATGCTTCAAAATCGGCCAACAATGACGGAAATTCGAATACGTCGAGTGTCTCACATTCGATTTTCAAAAGCATGGACTAAATATAGCCAACATTTGAATTTGGAACAACTTTCGCTCTGTCTGACTGAAGAATATAGGCGAGCATTGCTATTCGAAGATGTTCGAAATTTGAATGCTATCGAATTTGATGGTCTAATACAGCTATTAGAACATTTTCACAGATAAGAAATCTGTTCTAACTAAACAGTTTATCTTAATGCTGGTCATAATTTGCAGTTTTTGAACACATCATAGAGGGTTTATAATATGAGTGTAGATAAAAGTTATTTGATTAGTCATAGAATCTACTATTCTGATTCCGACTTTCTTCCCAGGTGTGGGCGCTCCACGCTCTCTCAGTCCTCGCGGACGCCTCGGGCCCCATGTTCCGAAGCCACGTGGAGTCTACCCTCAACGTGGCATTGAAATTGCTGTTCACCGCACCGCCGTTCCAAGAAGATCTGCATCGGAGCGTAGGGAGGCTCATATCGGCGCTGATTACAGTCGTTGGACCAGAGTTGCAGAGTGAGTTGGACACATACATTTATTATTGAACAAAAAAAAAACTGGGCTGCGTGTTATATAGTATTTTTTAAAAAAATATTTATACCAGTTGTCAGTCTCAAAATCAAGACGAATAGAACGGCACATTTCAAGTTAAAATTTATTATTGAGAATAAGAACTGGACTGCGTGTAAGATTGTAAACTTTTGATCTATCTATAATAGATCTACACATAATATAGCTAGACAGGGTCGAATTAAGTCTGTACACGGGAGATATTCGAAAAAAGTTGGCTGGGGATACTTAGAATCGATAACAAAACACATTTCAACAATATTTAGAATTTTTGTCTATTTATCTGTTTGTCTGTTTATCTGTTGTCTATTTATTTGACCGCACATCACATGAAAACTACTGGTCCGATTTCGATGAAATTTGGTATGAAGATAGTTTGGAGTCTCGAGAAAGGATATGGCTACTTTTATCCCGAAAAAACTCATAATTTCCGCGGGAACGCGATAACCGAATTCCACGCAGACGAAGTCGCGGGCAGAAGCTAGTACTTTATATACCCTTTGTCACTCTCAAAATCAAGATGAATATAACGGAGCCTTCAAGTTCAAATCCATGATTGCATAAAGTGGGCCGTCTTCCGAAATAGGTCAGTGTAGTTTACAGTAAAAAAGTTGTCTTCACGACAAAATGTGTCAACCAGCAAACTACATACATAATAGTACCTCATGCGTAGTATGGTAAAAACTTACGTAAAAGTTCCTCGTCTATGTCAAAATTGATGTAAAATTCAAATACAGAAAGACTAGCTAGCGCTACTCTTAAGATTTTAAGCTATATCTATTTAAGCTAATTATGCTTGAAATATTATTTCAGGTAGAAAATCCCTGTATTTTTTTCCCGCGCTTATCGATATATTTGTGTTTTTTCTTAGGCAGCACCGGTACGACGGTCGGTCGTTTCCTATGCGCATGCGCGGCGCTGGGCGAGTGCGGCGGCGGCGGCGCGCGCGCCGAGGGCGTCGGCTGTCTCCAGCAGCTGCAGATGTTCTCTCCGCGACACGTCAGCGCGCCCTCTCTCGTGCCGGCGCTAGCTGTGAGTACACTACGGTCAACCATGGTCTATTGATGGATTGATTAAAGTTAACGTTAACGTCAAATATTTCACCATGGGACAAAATGACGTTTCTGTATGGAATGACAGCTCGGCGACCATATTTAACGATCAGGAGTCCGTCAACTATGGAGTGTGGAATGTGTCTTGGTAAGGAGCGCAGTCTTATATGGCGAAACAGTTGAAAACGTGTCCAGCGGATTTGATAAGCAACAAAACAAAACACAGTCTCCTCACAACCGTTTTCGCTGCGGTTTCGCCTCAGCAGCGCCGTCTGAAGGCACTATTGCAGACTATCCGCCTAGGTAGCTTGTTGACTCGAGTGGCGACCGCAGCGCCCCCAACCTACCCGATTTTGTGTCCACTTTTGAAACTATAAAGATTGCGCTCCTTTACTTCAACCCTCCATACCGTCAACTGTACTTGAATCAACCCACGGTAAGAAAACAAGGTCTGCTACTCCGGGTCGCGTGACACCGGTACGTCAAAGTCGAGTTGCCACTTATTGCAATAAAACAAAAATTAAGGAAATATTTTCTGCCGTTATAATGCAAAGTAAATTATTTGCGCATTACAATTGTCATTTACTTGTTTAAGCACACAAAATGGGACAAGTTGAAAACGAATAAACGTAATCATTTAATGAAACACTCACAGGATACATGGGAGTCGGGGATTATTAAAGCACCACTTGCAACACATAGCAGTGCGAATGACGTTCCGGTGTCACCCGTTCAATACCGGAGTGGCATACCTGGCGAAGTGTATGATTGTATCATGCGGTCAACGGTTGCTATGAAGTACATCCTGATACATTACACAACTATGAAGTTTCTGAATTTTTTCAATGTCAACCATGGAGAAAAAGGATACTTACTTTATAATCAGAGAGTATAAGTGGGGGTGCCATTTTTTCCTGAGATACTTCATTGCGGCTGTTTCAAGTCCCCAATCCGCTCTGGGCCCGCGTGGGAACTATAGCCCAAACCCTCCCGTGATGAGAGGAGGCCTGTGCCCAGCAGTGGGTCGTAAATAGGCTGTTGTAGTGGTGGTGGTGTTGGTGGTGGCGGCTGACGACTATACAACTACAATAAACAGCCTCTTTACCCACCTCTATGCCACTGCTGGGCAAGGCCTCTCAGCACGAAAGTAATCCCCACGCTTGTCCAGTGCGGATTCAAAACACACACACCTTTTTGAATTACTCCGCAAATACGTCAACATATAACCTACTTTTTATCCCGAAAAAACGCATAGTTCCCGCGGGGATAACCTCTAATCGTATTCCAAGAGTACGAAGTCGCGGGCAGGAGCTAGTCAACTCATATTCATGTTTGTTGGTAAATTCTTTTTCTGACGTGTAAAAGTGCCCCTATGTGGCCAATTTGCTGAATAAATGATTGAATTTGAATTTGTTGCAGCGCGATCTCTCCAGTTCCGAACTGGCTGTGCGAAGAGCCGCTCTTTGCTGCTTGCGACAACTTTCGCAGAAAGAGGCGGCAGAGGTGTGCAAATACGCGATGCTCGCCAAGGACAATGTACCGGCGAGACCGTATTGTGGTACGTAGGAATTTTGGAAGCTCTTGTTTTAAGAGGGTCCCGAAAGTTGGCAACGTCGCATATAGCTGTCAAATGTATAGCTGTTTTTATTGATTTCTCAATAATGCTGAATTAAAAAGGATTATATCATTCTATGGTTGTATGACACGTCTCGTTTTATATTTGTTGGTTAGGCATTCAAATGATAAGATTACATTAAAATGCATGGAAACTGCGATGGAAAGTTTTCAAAAGATATTACCTCCATAATACTAAAAATTTCGTGTTCCTATGATTACTGTCGCAATCCATACTTAATGTTTTATTCAACCATAGAGCGATAATTCATGTTTTCATTCAGTAATATTCAGAAATTAATGAAAATAGGAAAATATTTGACAGCTATTAGCGACGTTGCCAACTTTCGGAGTAAACCCTCTTAAGATTCTTCTAAAAATATATATATCTAATCTATATATTTTGGATTATATATCTTGAAACATTTCACAGAAATTGACCTAGCGCCAAACTAAGTAAAGCTTGTACTAGCAAAGCTAGACATCGATATAAATACTTATGTAGAGAAATACATACATATATAAATACTAAACATCCATGACTCGAGTACAAACATTTATGCTCATCACACAAAGTTTGCCCCGAGCGGGATTCGAACCCGCGACAGTCGGAACAGTGGGCAGGGTCACTACCAGCTGAGCCAAATCTGTCGTCAGATGGGGTGATGACAGGGTCAATATAAAATCATGAACGTAAATGAATAAAGAGGTCATATACTACGATTGATCAGGAATCAGTGGATTTGTTATAAAGTTGTGAGATGTGACGTTATAATTATCTATTAAATGAATTGATGGCGTCACGCCTCAGTCCTTAATTTCTGAATATTACTGAATGAAAACATGAATTATCGCTCTATGGTTGAGTATATTAAGTATGGCTTGCGACAGTAACCATAGGAACACGAAAATTTTTAGTATTATGTAGGTACCATCTTTTGAAAACTTTCCATCGCAGTTTCCACTGCATTTTAATGTAATCTTATTATTTGAATGCCTAACCAACAGATATAAAACGAGACGCGTCATTCAACTATAGAATGATATCTTCCTTTTTACTTCAGCAATATTGAGAAATTAATAAAAACAGCGAAACATTTGACAGCTATATGCCAAGTTGTCAACTTTCAGGATAAACCCTCTTAGGCCCGGTTCCTATATCCACGAAACGCCTCGTTTTGCCTACGGACGGTTAAAATTTGACAGATTCTCTATGGAACAAATGTCAAAAATCAACCGTCCGTAGGCAAAACGAGGCATATAGGAACCGGGCCCTAATCATCAAGACGTCGAACTTATTGCTTACTTTTCAAGCACTCTATGATAATAATGTCCTATTCATTCCGTGTAGGTGTAGTGATAACGGAAACAGGTCTGCCCGGCGCTTTATTCGCTTTTCCTGGACATCGAGCGCGATCCGACGGCGTTGTCCTATGCGCGCGATACGTTGACGTGCTGCTTGCTGGCCGCTGCCGCGGCGCGCTCCGTGCGCGAATGGCTGGCACTGGCTAAACGCGTGCTAACTGTTAGACTGGGTGAGTAACTAACCTGAGTGGCATATCGTGAAAGGCGACTACAATAATTAATCTAAATATATAAAACTCAAAGGTGGAAAGGACTGACTGACTGACATAGTGATCTATCAACGCACAGCCCAAACCACTGGACGGATCGGGCTGAAATTTGGCATGCAGGTAGATGTTATGACGTAGGCATCCGCTAAGAAAGGATTTTGCAAAATTCCCACGGGAACTGGAAAAAAAACGGGATTTTTCATTTTAATATTTCTGCGCATACGAGTTGCGGGGAAAAGCTAGTCACATATAAAATTATCCTCCGTAAACCATGTTTTTACTAGTTTTTAAGGGATTTTAACTTCTTTTATACTCAATAAAGTTTATTATTATTATTTCTGCGCATACGAAGTTGCGGGGAAAAGCTAGTTTATGGTATAAAATAAGTAAAAAACCCGTCTGCTCGAAGAATGTCACTGTTGTCACTCGCAATCAAGAAGCTCTGAATGAAACTAATGCCACCGCAGAATTTAAAATCCACAAAGGCGTTTAAGCTACAGAATGTGCTAGAGAAATTACACTTTACTAGCTTCTGCCTTATCGCGTTCCCGCAAGAACTAAGCGTTTTTCCGTGATAAAAAACCTATGTCCTTCCCCGGGATTCGGGAACTATCTCCATACCTAATTTCATCTAAATCGATTGAAGCGTGAAGAGGTACCAGGCAGATACAGTTGCTAACGCATAGTATTAGTATGGATTTTGTCGCAGTCGGTTAAAAACCCACATCAAACTGGTTGATCAGTTGAGATTGTGGTATTAAAAAATTCTCCATTGCAAAATTCCAAGACTATTCACAGCTTTTATCTCTCTTCCAGAGGACAATAACGGTCCGGAGATGGATTTAGAGGCAGAAGGCGACGACGATCAAGCGGAGTTCCACGCGGACACTGAACAATCGACGCATCCCGCCGTGCAGTCCCGTTGGCCTACTAGGGTTAGAGTCAACACGAGTGCTTTAAGCCGGAAACCCACTGCGCACGCTTTTTTTTATACCTATGATATAGGCAAACGAGCGTACAGCCTACCAAAAGATACGCTACGCACACCGATTTTGATTTGATATTGATACGATTAAGCGTTCGTGTATTCACGTGGCGTAGCTCGAATGTGGCAGCAGCGCGGTTCCGGCTTTAAAGTGATGACGGTTACCTATTCTTGGAGTTTCTGAACTTAATTATTGCCAAAGTGAAGTGGCTATATCAAAGTACAATTTGACAGTGAGACAAGCAAGCCTTAAGTGACGTTGCTCGCAAAATTCTACTTTCGAACGACGGTCAATCTAAAGATAACTAGTAAAGGTAGCTTCCAAAAGATTGTTAAAGTTCACTTTATTTTTTTCACAAAAAAATCATCAGCATTATCATGATCTTTTAGTGACAACATTACTTTACTTTAGTAAAAGTGTGTCGTTTTCCTCTAAGGTCTTCGCGATGGAGTGTATACAGAAGATCATTCACGCGTGCGAGGCGTCCGGCGATCCCGCGCATTTCGACCTCGTCAAAGCGAAGGAGAAACAGCTGACCGATCCTAACAGTGAGTCAACGACAACAAAAAAAAAAGAGATTGATTTACCTTTTTTTTTCATTTTATATAACTGCCCAGATGTGGACAATTTGCTGAATAAATTATTTCTAATGTGACTCTAAAATGTACCTATAACGCACGACACAACTTAGAAGGAGGCGCGCGGCGAAGTACTTAAGCCGTTGACGCAGTCTTTTTTGCTTAATCCACGCGCCTTCTCATGGAGAAAGGGAGATTCCCAATCCCTGCGATCACGCGTCGCGGCGCACTTGAAGCAGCTAGATTTAAAGTTCAATTTGGCGCACTGTGACGCGTGAGCGCAGGGATTGGGAATCTCCCTTTCCCTATGTAACACCACGAATATAGCCCCTGTACTCGTATTTTCCAGGTGATTATCTCTCGCTGCACCTGTCTGAGATAGTACGCATGGCGTTCGTGGGCGCCACGGGCGAGGCGGACGCGCTCCGGCTGAGCGGGCTCGGCACGCTGCAGCTCGTGGTGACGCAGTGGGCGCGCGCGCCCGAGCCCGGCTTCCCGGGGCACTTGCTGCTGGAACAGTACCAGGCGCAGGTACATACAGGTGACGCCGATCGTGGGCGCCACGGGCGAGGCGGACGCGCTCCGGCTGAGCGGGCTCGGCACGCTGCAGCTCGTGGTGACGCAGTGGGCGCGCGCGCCCGAGCCCGGCTTCCCGGGGCACTTGCTGCTGGAACAGTACCAGGCGCAGGTACATACAGGTGACGCCGATCGTGGGCGCCACGGGCGAGGCGGACGCGCTCCGGCTGAGCGGGCGAGGCACGCTGCAGCTCGTGGTGACGCAGTGGGCGCGCGCGCCCGAGCCCGGCTTCCCGGGGCACTTGCTGCTGGAACAATACCAGGCGCAGGTACATACAGGTGACGCCGATCGTGGGCGCCACGGGCGAGGCGGACGCGCTCCGGCTGAGCGGGCGAGGCACGCTGCAGCTCGTGGTGACGCAGTGGGCGCGCGCGCCCGAGCCCGGCTTCCCGGGGCACTTGCTGCTGGAACAATACCAGGCGCAGGTACATACAGGTGACGCCGATCGTGGGCGCCACGGGCGAGGCGGACGCGCTCCGGCTGAGCGGGCTCGGCACGCTGCAGCTCGTGGTGACGCAGTGGGCGCGCGCGCCCGAGCCCGGCTTCCCGGGGCACTTGCTGCTGGAACAATACCAGGCGCAGGTACATACAGGTGACGCCGATCGTGGGCGCCACGGGCGAGGCGGACGCGCTCCGGCTGAGCGGGCGAGGCACGCTGCAGCTCGTGGTGACGCAGTGGGCGCGCGCGCCCGAGCCCGGCTTCCCGGGGCACTTGCTGCTGGAACAGTACCAGGCGCAGGTACATACAGGTGACGCCGATCGTGGGCGCCACGGGCGAGGCGGACGCGCTCCGGCTGAGCGGGCGAGGCACGCTGCAGCTCGTGGTGACGCAGTGGGCGCGCGCGCCCGAGCCCGGCTTCCCGGGGCACTTGCTGCTGGAACAATACCAGGCGCAGGTACATACAGGTGACGCCGATCGTGGGCGCCACGGGCGAGGCGGACGCGCTCCGGCTGAGCGGGCTCGGCACGCTGCAGCTCGTGGTGACGCAGTGGGCGCGCGCGCCCGAGCCCGGCTTCCCGGGGCACTTGCTGCTGGAACAATACCAGGCGCAGGTACATACAGGTGACGCCGATCGTGGGCGCCACGGGCGAGGCGGACGCGCTCCGGCTGAGCGGGCGAGGCACGCTGCAGCTCGTGGTGACGCAGTGGGCGCGCGCGCCCGAGCCCGGCTTCCCGGGGCACTTGCTGCTGGAACAGTACCAGGCGCAGGTACATACAGGTGACGCCGATCGTGGGCGCCACGGGCGAGGCGGACGCGCTCTGGCTGAGCGGGCTCGGCACGCTGCAGCTCGTGGTGACGCAGTGGGCGCGCGCGCCCGAGCCCGGCTTCCCGGGGCACTTGCTGCTGGAACAGTACCAGGCGCAGGTACATACAGGTGACGCCGATCGTGGGCGCCACGGGCGAGGCGGACGCGCTCCGGCTGAGCGGGCGAGGCACGCTGCAGCTCGTGGTGACGCAGTGGGCGCGCGCGCCCGAGCCCGGCTTCCCGGGGCACTTGCTGCTGGAACAGTACCAGGCGCAGGTACATACAGGTGACGCCGATCGTGGGCGCCACGGGCGAGGCGGACGCGCTCCGGCTGAGCGGGCGAGGCACGCTGCAGCTCGTGGTGACGCAGTGGGCGCGCGCGCCCGAGCCCGGCTTCCCGGGGCACTTGCTGCTGGAACAGTACCAGGCGCAGGTACATACAGGTGACGCCGATCGTGGGCGCCACGGGCGAGGCGGACGCGCTCCGGCTGAGCGGGCGAGGCACGCTGCAGCTCGTGGTGACGCAGTGGGCGCGCGCGCCCGAGCCCGGCTTCCCGGGGCACTTGCTGCTGGAACAGTACCAGGCGCAGGTACATACAGGTGACGCCGATCGTGGGCGCCACGGGCGAGGCGGACGCGCTCCGGCTGAGCGGGCGAGGCACGCTGCAGCTCGTGGTGACGCAGTGGGCGCGCGCGCCCGAGCCCGGCTTCCCGGGGCACTTGCTGCTGGAACAGTACCAGGCGCAGGTACATACAGGTGACGCCGATCGTGGGCGCCACGGGCGAGGCGGACGCGCTCCGGCTGAGCGGGCTCGGCACGCTGCAGCTCGTGGTGACGCAGTGGGCGCGCGCGCCCGAGCCCGGCTTCCCGGGGCACTTGCTGCTGGAACAGTACCAGGCGCAGGTACATACAGGTGACGCCGATCGTGGGCGCCACGGGCGAGGCGGACGCGCTCCGGCTGAGCGGGCGAGGCACCTGTTCATTGCGTTACTTCTGCGTGTGCGCCGGGTAACCGCTGCGTGTTCGTTGAGTTACTGTTGCGTGGTTCTTAAAATAGACTTAAATATGTATAGCAACACTGATATCTAATTAAGATTTTTAACCATTTGTAGTACTTAATTTTTTATTAATATTACGAATTTTTGCCTGCGACTTCGTATGAGCGCAAGCAGCTGAAACAGCAACATGTAAAAAACCCATTTTTTCCGTTCCCGTAGATTTCGGTAACTCTTAGGTGCTCCTCTACACTCCTACACTCCCCAGGGAACCCACGCGACCTGCCAAATTTCAGCTCTGTACCACCAGTAGTTTAGGCCGTGCGTTGTCATCAGTCACCCAGTAACAGCAGAGTTATATGTGGACCATCATTTAAAGTGTTTCTTAAAATTTATAGGTATGTTAAAATGTGTGAAGAGATAAAATTGGGTTCTTCTAAAACCGTTTGTCAAAGTACAGTACACGCATAGGTACATTACACATTCATACTAGCAAAATTGACATTTCTTTATATTAATCTAAATTTTAGGTGGGCGCGGCGCTGAGGCCGGCGTTTTCGGGCGACACCGCCTCCCACGTAACCGCGGCGGCGTGCGACGTTTGCTCGGCGTGGATCGGCAGCGGCGTCGCTCGGGACATCAACGACCTCAGACGGTATTTAACACCTTTTTTTTAAATATTTATGGCCTGGATGCGATTCCTTTAAGCCAAACACCTTATAGTATAGTCGCGATAGATAAGGAATGGGTATTTATATACCCATTTGCGAAGTTTGAAAGTAGCACCAGTAGTGGAAAAATTGAGGAACTACAGGTTAGCGTGGTATGGGCATGTTATGAAGGGGGATGAAAGCCATATAACGAAAAGAATTATAAATATGAATAAGTACGGATATAAAGGTAGAGGTAGATATCCCCTTGGATACATTATCTACTGACTGAGGTACAATATCTACTGACTGAGGTACATTATCTACTGACTGCGGTACAATATCTACTGACTGAGGTACATTATCTACTGACCGAGGTACATTATCTACTGACCGAGGTACAGTATCTACTGACCGAAATACATTATCTACTGACGGATGTACATTATCTACTGACTGAGGTACATTATCTACTGACTGCGGTACAGTATCTACTGACTGAGGTACATTATCTACTGACTGCGGAACAGTATGTACTGACTGAGGTACATTATCTACTGACCGAGGTACATTATCTACTGACTGAAGTACATTATCTACTGACTGCGGTACAGTATCTACTGACCGAGGTACATTATCTACTGACTGCGGTACAGTATCTACTGACTGAGGTACATTATCTACTGACCGAGGTACATTATCTACTGACTGAAGTACATTATCTACTGACTGCGGTACAGTATCTACTGACTGAGGTACATTATCTACTGACTGAGATACATTACATACGGACTGAGGTTTATAACAAACGATCTGATGTAACTATAGGACATAGGCTTAAAAAGGGTGTGAACTCAGAGATGACGGCTGACAGAGAGAAATGGAAGGAAGGAACATGTTGCGCCGACCCCACGTAATGTGGGATAATGGCAAAGGGGATGATGAGTATAGTTGACGCGAAGAACCGGATAAATTTGGGTTGGCTGAAGTGGCGACAGGTCTCGGGGACAATTTGTGACCCAGGGATGCCCCTAAACTCGCCTATGCTCGTGAAGGTCGCGGGAAACCGGTGGAAGCAAGTAGCACAGGACCGGTCTGAGTGGCGAGCCTTGGGAGAGGCCTATGTCCAGCAGTGGACGTCTTTCGGCTGAAATGATGATGATGATGATGGATGGCCTCTAAAACTAAAGGGGAAAATTTATAAGGCCGTCGTGAGATCGTAATGTATGGATCTGAATGTTGGGCGACAAAAGGGACGGATGAAAAGAAATTGCATATGGCTGAGATGCGAATGTTGAGCTGATCTCATCTGGATGTGCGGTGTAACTAGAATGGATAAGATTAGAAATTAGTATATAAGGGAAATCTAGAAAGTAGCACCAAATAACTGAAAACTTACTAAGGAGGGCTCAATTTTTATCCAACGGTATGAGTTTTACGAAATAAATCTGACTTTTAAACTATTACCTAGCACCAGTTTTTTGAAATTCTATTATTGATGACGTAAAAAATTCTACATTAATAAACATTAAATTTTTATAGAGTACATCAACTGCTGGTTTCAAGTTTGGACAAGTTGAATACAAAAGGCAATACCACCTTAATTTACAACGAGAGCATGGCTACTCTTGAAAAGCTCTCCATATTGAAGGCTTGGGCTGAAGTAAGTACAATATTCTTCAAAAACTACAATGTGACTTAGATTTAAGAAAATTAATATCGTTAAAAAAGTGAGAAACGTACTTATGTCTGTTATTTATGCAAGAACTAGGTGATGCCCGGTATCGCGTTCCCGCGGGAACTATGCGTTTTTCCGGGAATATAAAGTAGCCTTTGTCCTTGTCCGGGACTCGAACTACCTTCATGCCAAATTTCAGCTAAATCGGTCCGGCAGTTAAAGCGTGAAGAGGTAACAGACACAGACTGTTAATTTTGTATGTCATTGGTATAGGCAAACGAGCGCATAGCCTACCTGATGGTAAGTGGTCACTGCGGCTTATGGACACCGAAATCATAAGATCTCGAATGCATTGCCGTCCCTGAGGCCTAAGATGAACTGCCTCAGTGCCAGAAATTTCACCGGCTGCCTTTACCCCCTACCGGAACACAACTGTGCGAGCACTGCTATTTGGCGGTAGGTTAGCGCGGAAAGACAGTGGTACCACCCCGGACGGACCTAGCCTAGCCTAGAACCTAGCACCTCGCATATACATGGTGGGTCAGATCATATAGCAAATAATTAACCCACAGTATCGGCTACCGATTCTAAGTATATTGTATAGGTCTTTAATTTTTTTTGAGTTAGTAAAGAAAAATGTATAGGATTCAGGCGTCGCTCTCACAACAAATCCCATATAATTTTTTTTTACCCACTCAAACAAAATTAAAGACCTATACAATATGCTTAGAATCGATAGCCGATACTGTGGGTTAATTATTTGCTATATGATCTGACCCACCATGTATAATTATTTTAACTACTACTACTACTACTACAGCCTATTTGCGTCCCACTGCTGGGCAAAGGCCTCCTCTCATCACGAGAGGGTCAGAATTTTAACACAAATAATAATTTCAGGTGTACATAGTAGCGATGGTAAGCAACAACAGCGCCCCTGGCAGCTACATAAAACAACTCGACAGCAAACCCATAAACACCCGCACGGAGATCGCAAAATGGCGCAACCAGCTTCAGAGAACAGACAGCCAAGTCGATGACGTCACGCAGGAAAATGACGACGACTACGGCGAGTTCGAGTCGAAAGGAGAGAGCTTGCTAAAGCTCGTTGAGCCAGAGCTCGAAAGCTTGGGCGAGAACTGGATAGCGGCTTTGAAGGATCACGCGCTTTTGAGCTTACCGCCGGGTAAGATTGTTTCTGTTTGTTTTTAATCGTGTCAAAAATGCGAATTTAATGGAGTGAGTGTGGCTTAGGCCTACTTCCGCGAGCCGCTGAGTTAGCCTTAATTCAGATTTAGATGTATCAACTTAACTCGAGTTAGAGACTGACTTGGTATAACGGTAGCAAGTTGACTTTAGATGACTTCTAGAGGGACATAACGCCAGCACCTTATTTTACTGCTTGCAAGCGCCCTTTCATTTTACTGTTGCTCATAAAGTAAGCATTTTGAAACCTATTTGGCGAGCAAAAGCAAAATGTTGATTTTTTAGGATATTTTTTTTTGACTCTGATTAAATATGGAAGCCATGGCGTAAAAGTGGCTTTTTTATTTTATTACTTTATTTTGTCATTTCCAATCCTCCCTAAGCTTTAGCCTCGCCTTCAACTCGAGCCAACAAGGGGCCTCGTGAAGAAATGACGAACTTTCCGCACTCGCATCATAACGTGCTATTCCCTGCAGAGTTCGCGTCGCAGCTCCCGCACGGCGGCGGCGCCTTCTACTCGGCGGAGACGGGCGAGGCGTCGCGGGCGCACTACGCGCGCGCCTGGCCCTCGCTGTTGTACAGCGCGGCGCTGCGGTACAACGCGACGCACGGTCAGCCAGACTTTTATCAACACGTACTGTTCCCTGCAGAGTTCGCGTTACGCTCCCATCGCAGACGGCGCCTTCTACTCTGCTATACATAATTAGTCATTAAAATATTCTTGTAACGGCTCGTTTCATAAACCCCTGCTCGTATTTGAATGCCTTTCATTATGTACTAGTCACATAAACTACTATTACCCAGCACCATTACAACAGCCTATTTACGTCCCGCTTCTGAGTACAGACCGCCTCTCATCACTAGACGTAAAATGGGTCAATCAACCATTTATTGTTGTTATTATGTCCCGTTAGTAAGGAGACAAAATCAGATTAGTTCCTTAGAAAAACAAAATGAACTATAGACAAGAGTTTTAATATTAGTATGAATAAATAAATATATAAATATCTTGGGACATGTCACATTAATTGAACTAGCCCCAAACTAAGCAAAGCTTGTACTTTGGGTGCTAGACAACGATAGAGATGCTTATATAGAGAAATACATACATATATAAATACTAAACATCCATGTATAAACATTCATTCAAATAATTGTTATCTTCCATTTTCCAGATAAAACGGAGACTAAGTTAGACAACCGCCCAACTAAGACTGACAATGGAAACTTCGAGTTCTTCGAGCCTGTTGACGAGAGATTCCATCTACTATTTGGTAAGAAAAATCATCAACACGTAATTCCTATACTAAATGCATAGCTTCGTTATTTTTGCCTTTAGTTTAAGGTGACATTGGTATCTGTGGAGTATGTTTGGTAGCTGAAATAGGCGCTTTTGTTGATCAGTCAGAGTTATAGCAAGACACAAGTTAGAAGGCGCGCGGTGAAGCGTTTAAGCCGTCGACGCAGAGTCTATTGTTGCTTAATCCGCGCGCCTTTTAAATTGTGTCGTGCTATACCTCGATACATTCTCTCTTCAGAAGTAAAATCTATGTGAGGGCCTAACTCTGGGCACAGGGCAGACACGGCCTATAAAAGCACGATTTCGAACAAAATTCGAATGAAGTGTCAATGTTTGCGTGCGAGGACGTTTGTGTGCGTGCGAGGACGTCTGTACACTTGTAAATGTGTGTGTACCACTACGCGGGCCAGTGATCCACTCTCCATCTCCGGATGAAACAAGAGACGGTAAGGGCGAATTGGGCGCGAGTTGCGCGCAGTCTAGATTCAGGCGGTTGATTCCGTGGCCATTCTGTATGTAGTACTATTAAATATTCTGTGCTCTGAGCTCTAGAAACAAAAGTGCCCTAATTGTATTTTTAACATTATTTGTCTGTGTTTTTCTTCTTCCAGGCATTTGTATGGAAGCTCTGTGCGCCCAAAGGGATATGAGTGTGGAAAATACGATCTCAGTTTTGCTGTCAATTGTCACTTTACTTGACGCCTCAGAGAACCGAGCAAGATTGCTAAAAGACAGGTAAATTTTTCTTAACTACGCTATAAGATTTATTTTTGTATTTATTATTATTTCTTGCATCTAGGTCAATCAATCATTTCTTGTTGTTATTCTGTCCCGTTGTCTAGAGGATAAAATGAGAGAAGTAACTTAGAAAAGTTCTACAATATAGACTTCTAAGAAGCTTAGAATATGCCCCATGAGGGAAACGATTGAAAATGGAAAGTTATCCTTACAATTGGTGGATTTAAACCCACAATATCGCAGTTTTTAAACTGACCCAGGGGTCCTTAGCCATGGCAACTAGTAACACACTCAAATATTGGACTTACTTTATTTTACAAACGTTTTATTTCCACAGGGCACTAGCCATAGAGCTATGTCAAATAATCCACCGTACGGCCCTTACTTTGGAGAGTATTGAAGCACTTCTGTTGATCGCTGATGTCCTCAAATTGGTCATTACGGGCGCGCGCGAGCAACTCCAGGCTAACATGCAGGCTAAGATCAAAGGTAAGCTACATACTGACTGAGGTACATTGTCTACTGACTGAGGTACATTATCTACTGACTGAGGTACATTATCTACTGACTGAGGTACATTGTCTACTGACTGAGGTATATTGTCTACTGACCGAGGTACAATATCTACTGACTGAGGTACATTATCTATTGACTGAGGTACACTATCTACTGACTGAGGTACATTATCTACGGACTGAGGTTGATAACAAACGAACTGATGTAACTATAGTACACACTGAAGGAGTTCACATACTTTTGTAATGAGACGATTTCACTTATGAAGCGAGAGAAGAATATTGACACATTGACCATGTACAGTCTTCAGAGAACCCCTTTCTCTGCACCCGCAATGGTACAACGTTCGAAGTAATGATTTGACATAGCAGTGGGGTTCCTTTTCTCTGAAGCTTACTGTACAATCACTGAGAATATGATGTGCATTGCGCAACAGCGATAGTCCCTTAAAAAAAATACGTGCAAAGTTTAAATTTGTTAGAAAAATAATCGATTCTGTTTCGTATGCCTATGCTTTTAAAAGGTTGAAGAAACCGATCTAATATTACATATTTCAAGTACAGTAAATCACGAACAAAGTATCCTTATTTTTTTTGCATATCATCATCTATTTCACGTCTATGTTTAGCGGGGAATTTGATCCATAATAATCTTACGAACGGTCAAACCAATCACAAACATCCTTTCTCGAACTTTCCAGAACTAGCCCCAGACGATACAAACAACATACCGCAATCAGTCCTCGAGGTTGTCCACACTTTGGGGGAAGGCGGGCCAACGGGCGACTTGCCTCCAGGAAAATCCCTCGTCTTCGCCTGTTTGGAAGTGTGCGTGTGTTTAGCTGTCAGGAGGCTACCAGGCCTCAATCCTAGGAAGCAAGAGGGGGCAGTGGGGGTGATTGGTGTTCCCAGGGGATTGGGGGTGCATGGGGATGCGCTGCTTGTTAAAACATTAGCCGCTATGGGGGAATTGACTTCGCTTACTAGCCCACAGGGTAAGTTGACTTAGGATGGACGTATTATTTAAGTTTAAGGATTTACTAGGTTTCAATGCTCAAATCGTATTCTTAAATTACTAAGGGGAAAATATCTTTCTATTATGAATGATAATTATAGGTAACATTATATTTTCATAGTAGAATTTAACGAATATGTAACACATTGTAACATAACCTGTGTATTTTTGTGAGCATTACATATTAAGTAAGAGTGCCCACATGTAGCCTATTTGTTGAATAAATAATTTGATTTGATTTGTTTTGGTAAAAAAACAAACTCTTGTCACCTTAAAGTTGTTCGTTTGTTCTTGTTTCCTGTTTGTTCTCATTGACACATTCCAAAGATTCAAGTTCAATTCCTGTTTATTAGCCAGTGCTTATCTATTTGTCATAAGAGTACTGACATATCATTTATGATTTCTGTACTATAGAAAATCTATTATTATTATTTTACAGGTGCACTATCCCTGCTCCCGACAATCCTGTACCTCGCTCTAGGGGTGCTAAGCGAATGTTCCGACCCGGTCATCGCTGACGCGGCTGTGTTATTGCTGCAACAGGCATGCTCCGCCGAAGCCCCATTGCTGCTGCCACAGACTAAGGAACAACACGCTAAATTACTATACTCTGCGCTGGCTAAGCTCTTAGAGAGGGTGAAGAGTGGTAAGTGAATACTGAAAGTGAAGAACTAAACATTGGCTTTCGGTTCCACACATAAGCTGCGGGCAAATTCGAATTGGGATTACAAGTGACCTGTTATTCGAGTAGTACTTGTAATTAAGGTTTTCAGACGTACGTCGAGATAGGTCTTCACTGAAAAAGCTCAATTTTAAACAAGATCAATTTACCAGTGACTAATCGCAAAACATACAACAAAAAATAGGCAAAACCCATTATTAAAGAAGTATAAAATCGTTCTTAAAACTGATAACTAAACGCAGTTTTTTTTTATGGCATTAGTGCTTTCATCGTATTTGCGCGACCTTTACGACGTCGTCGCTGCATCTTGTTGGAGGCCTATACTAGTAATGTTTCATAATAGTGTAATGTTTCAGACGAATCTGAGCAGAGAATCGACCCCGTGATCGGCGCGCGGGCGATGGCGGTGCTACTGAACAACTCCGAGCCGTCGCCGCCGCTGCACTACCCGTGCATCAACCACTTCCGGCAGTGCCTCGAGACCAAGGACAACGAGGTAACTATATGTAGAGATTACATACGTAAGCTTACTCCTGTTTCCCGTTGGCGGAGGCAGATGCTACAGAACGCCGTCTGCTTCTATCCAAGCATATCTCCTTTGCTTCTTCCACATTCATCCCTTTCTTCATTACAGGTTTTTTCGGTTTCGAATACTTTTAATTTGACCTCTTCAGTATATCACCAATTGTGTGCGTGGAGGGTGATCTTTTTTTTAATGTTGGGAAAATCCATTTACGGAGACACTAAAGCCGGGGGAGGGGGGGTATTCGCTGATTAAACCCAACAATTCTCCACCTCGCTACCTTGACCGACTTGCCCTCTAACATATTTGCTTACACATACGCCCCTCATACTTTCTCTACAGAGGTAACTACAAAAATACAGCGTATTGAAAGTTCTGTTATTCCAGAATCGGCACGCCACTTGAACTTGTCACTTTTAACATAGGAATTGATTAGCGTAAGAACAAGATAGAAATGCTAATAGTTCTTTGCGCGCGAACCTTTTCGCGCAGCGGTTAGTTATCATAACTAATTTGCACCAAGTATTGTACGAATCGAATTAGATATAAATAAAAATATTGATTTTTAATATTGTATGCTCGAAACGGGTTGCGTTTGGGACTACCTATATTTTTATTAAGACCACATAGCACTATTTTTCTTAATCTTCTGTCAGCAAAACCGACGCTGCCGTTGGCATGGCAAGCTTTGCCACTCTGTTAGGTGAGCGTATTTGAGTATACAGGACCCTTTATGACTCCCAGGTGTTCGCCAACTGTTGCGCCGTGATACGCACGGTGTGGTCATCGAAGTCGTCCCCC
>CAXARK010000569.1:0-22151 GCA_963971205.1 Aethes cnicana
AAGTCCCGCGCTTTCACATTTCAAAACGCTTCAATTTTTTCATTACTATTTAAAAAGCACCACCAACACTCTCAACGCATAGTTGATGGCTGTCTCAGCTCGCAAACATGTGTTGAGAGTCTTGGTGGTGCTTTTTAAATACATTGAAGCGTTTTGAAATGTGAAGGCGCGGGACTTTAGATAGTAGAAGATCTCTACATAAATATTACTACTCCTATTATAAATTTGGTTCTGGCAAAATATCAACACTGTGGCTTGCCACAGCACTATGCTGAGTCAGCGCCTTTTCTCTGCCACAGCACATGGTACCACAAATTTTGTTAATTGTGATATTTTTTATCAAAATTACTGAAGGATTTTAATTCTACTTTTATTTGCATGTTTTTTAAACCTACTACATTTTATTTATATTTGTACCATGTAAAATCAATCAATACATGATCAATTTATATTGCTTGCAGATTTGACAAACTTTTCTGCTAATTATTACTTATTTACCTGTCCATTATTTATTTCATAACTATAATTGTGTGATGGTGCTTCTTATCAGAATAGGGTGTTGTTCGAAGAACTGGTCAATTCAAAGTTAATGTCTAAAGGAGGCCTGTGGTGTGGCAGATGGTGCCCATTCAAGGTAACCATCAAATGACTCAAGTTGGTATTAGGTATGTGATAGAACATAATCTAGGTCCAGTTTAAATAAATATGTACCTATATACTACTTTTCACCTGAGATAACAGTTATGTAAATTAAAAAAAAACCTTGTCTAAAAAGTCTAGGCTCATATCATAAGACCTATAAGTCATAGAATATGGGCTACAGGCTGCAATCAACATTCATTGGGTGTGGCAGTTTGTTTATTTGTGACTGACTCAAGGGCAAAGTCCAATGCATCCATTATTTTAGGCATAAATGACTCACAGGAAAAAGAGAGAAAAAACCAACTGATAAACCCAATAGAAATTCCATACTTATGACACTGGTATACCAGGCTTGAGGCTATGAAAACGGATTCCAGAACAATCCATGACAGACAAAGCACATGGCTAATGTCACATGTTGACACTCATCACAGCGCTCCATGATATGCTTTGTAGATGTGAATGTAAGGATGCAATACACACGGATCAATTGTAGGTAAATACAGTACCTGAGTCACTGAGCTTTGCTCGGATGAAAAAAAACTAAATTAGTTTTCCCAGGTATGAGAGCTAGTTTGATCAATTTGGCACCCTATATTCCAAATTTCATCCAAATTGTTAGAACCTTTACTGTGTTTGTTTGTATAAATAAATAACTATAGGCTGTTTGTTAAAGTATAAGCAGATTATTAGTCTATGCACACAACCCCCTTATCACAGTTGGGTAGTCATCCCACTGTCAGGAAACAGTTTATTTTGAACCATTTTTCTCAATAGAATTGCAAATGCTTCAGCATCAAAGATCCTTCCAAGAACAAATCCAAATTATAAACTCCAAATTATACAAAATGACTATGTAACCAGATCTTGTTTGCATTTTGTTCAATGTTAGCCTGTGCGCAAAATAAACACACACAGTTCCATGAAAGTCAGATCACTATGGATGGTTCCCACAACATACATCAAACAATAGCGGTTTTATTGTTCCTGGTTAAGTTCCTGTTAAAATATTGGTATTGGTATATGAATTTCGGGTCTCCATTATTAAATGAAATAACATAATTAGACTAAAACTCGATATTATAACATCACAAGACAATAATAATGCTGAATATGTTACTTCATATAGAAAATGGTTAAATAGTTAAAAACTATACATATGCTGCAGCAAATAAGATTTAAAGACACAGCTTCTGCTGCTGAAATATTGATGAATGAAATGACTCGGCAACCTAGTCGGCAAGATTATGTTGGAATACAAAAATACATGAAGCGATCACTTTTGAGTTAACTTTAGGGCACTTGGAACAAGATCAAGTTGCCAAAGGAACCGAACATAACATGGGAGCATCAAGTTGGGTAAAGCGACTTGGCTCGGCTCGAAAGGACGCGGGGAAGGGGGAGGGGCGCGGGCGGGGCACTCACCGCTCCTTCTCGCTGTCGACGCTGAAGTTGCGCTCGATGACGGTGGTCCACTGCAGGCCGCGGATGGTGAAGGCGTGCGCGCGCGGCTTGTCGCTGGCCATGATCTGGCAATCGCGCACGGTGAAGCGGTTGAGCGGGTCGCGGTAGTGGCGCGGCTCCGGCTGCGACTTGAAGCCCACCAGGTCGCCATTGTCGAACAGCACGAAGTAGCGGTCGCGCCAGTTCTTGATGTGCTCGCCGCGCTTGTGCAGCCAGCCCTCCTTGACGATGCCGGCCGGCGGCTCCTCGCCGGGCGCGCCCTCCGCCATGCCGCGGAGCGGAGCCCTGTTTGACAACAGACGCCCGCTGCGCGAGCCCGACACCACGTTTCACGTCGTCGCTGGTCGAGAGCCCGGACGCTTCGCCCGGCCTTCTCACCTGGATTGGCGAGATCCGCGCACTATGCGATTGAACATTTTTTTCGTTTTACAGAACAATAATGCACGATTCGCCGAATTTCTACTCAGGGAAAACGACACGCACGTAAGCGACGTAGCTTCGCAGATTGATATGCGAATAAATCAAGTTGTACCGTCTGGCACACGATAACAAGCGCTCCGACACACCGTATTCAGCTAGAGAGAGCGAGAGGCCCACGCAGCTTCACAGTTTGGCCACTGACTTTTTTCCGTGGTTGGATTGTAACCTATTTTGACAAATTAGTACAGTATGTCTGCCACTAGGTGAAAAAATGGCGTTGTCTCTTCGTTGTCTTTATTTTTTATTTTTTTATACGTTCCGTTTTAAGTGGCTGTTAAAATAAAATTCAACATGTATTTAGAAAAGAAAAGAAACGTTATTTCGCAGAATACTTTCATTCAAACAATAACTTTTTCTAAAGTAAATTGAGTTGAGAATCAAAATAAGATATTACTTAATAAATAATACTTATCTGGAAAATATTTTGAGTTGTCTTGTCATCTTGTGATGTCATGTCAATGGACGGTTAAAAGTATGGAGTGTGGAATGTGTCTTGGTAAGGAGCGCAATCTTATATGGCATTTGTATGGCGAAACGTGTCCAGCGGATCTGATAAATAATTTTGTTTTCTGCTGAACGTTGGTAAGTGGTTCCATCTGGTGGCGCTAGGCGCAGACTAGGTGACAGTAGTTGTCAGTGTGAATTATTGTCAATTTCTTTAAATATGTAAAGTATGAATTTTCAGTTATTGTGTGATTGAGTGAAACAATGTTTTTGAGATAAAATTCTAATATAGTAACAATAGATCTAATATAGGACTAATCAATTAAAACAGCCAATTGAAACAATTCACGCGCGGGAAGTTTTAAAATCCGCCGACTCCGATCTCTAGTTTACTTATGAGCAAAATACATTTTGAATTTCGGTACCGTTGAGCTTTTGAAGGACAACATCGCGAGGAAGCCTACGCATTTGTAAAGTAATTCAAGGATATGTGTGAAGTTGCTCTGTTGCTTATCCGTACTGAGCTTGCGCGAGGATAGTCCTCGAGAGGGTTTGGGCTGTAGAAGTCCAAACCCACTCGTCATGGGAGGAATGAAGGCGTGTATACATCGACTATGCGCGGCCGCCCGCCGCGCGAGCATTGTTCGACCGCGGCAAACCTGGGTTTTGGCTCGCGAGCCATTTTTAGCGCATCATTTCTCTGTAGCGCGCGCGGCAGCCGATCCGAGAGATCAAAGAGCGTTAGCCCGGATATGTTTAACAATTCAACCTGCGTTATATCAACATGTACGAAATTGTGTAACATCCAAAGAAGCTTGGAAAAAGCTTGCAGATTGCTTTGAGGATAAAGGTTTATACCGGCGAGTCCTGCTTTTACGCCAACTTCACCGTGTGGAATATGTCCGAGTATATTGATAACGTTATGTACCTGGTGCAGCAACTCGAAGACATTGGGAAGAGCATTGGTGATGCTGAGGTGGCGGAAATACTTCTATCTGGACTTCCACAAGAATTCGACATCATTGTCTCTAGTCTGGAGACCGCCTGCCTCACCAGTACACTGAGTTCGGAGATTGTAAGAATGAGATTATTACAAGAAGACCACCGGCGTAGTAACGAGTAAACTTCTATGGCTTACGTTGCAAACAATCACAAAAAGAGGAGAAGCATTCTTTGTACATACTGCAAAAGGCAAGGACATGTAGCGAAGCGTTGCTTTAAGAAGAAGCGAGAGCAGGTTGGTCGGGAATCTGAGGGGCACACTATGTTTGCCTCGGCGTTCTCCGTGTCTACTGCAGCTTCCGAATTTATCGTTGACTCTGGTGCCTCATGCAGCATGGTGAACAGCGAAGATTTAATTCAAGATGCCAAAGAAAATAACTGTCGTATATCTGTGGCAAATGGCCAATATATTAGCAGTAATTCTATTGGTAAGCTTCAACTGTCTCCTATTTGTTTAAGCAATGTTTTAGTTGTTCCTTATCTTTCCAATAATTCATTATCTGTAAGTCAGATGACAGAAAGAGGTTATGTTGTTGTTTTTGCTAAAGATGGGTGTAATATTTATGATAGTAGTAAAACTACTGGCAACCCGATTTTCTCAGCGTATAAAGTAAATGGGCTTTACAAACTGAATATTAGGCAAGATAGGTTCTTACCCCTGGAGCATTCCAAGCCCCTTCATACTAGGCAGAGGACAGTGAGTGCTCACAAAGCTGACAGTTTGCCATTAAGTTTATGGCATAAGCGTCTAGGCCACCTGAATATTGAAGGTATGCGCATGCTGGGTGATGGGGATCAGTGTTCTGGTGTTGTTTTTCAGAAGGAAGACATGAGCGGCTGTGTCTCTTGCCTGACGGGCAAGATGTCTAACGCATCTTTTCCCGCTGCAAGTGTAAGACGTGCTGCTGCACCCCTTGAGCTGATCTACTCCGATGTCGCTGGGCCAATGCAAGTCACAACGTGGGGCGGAAACCGTTACTTGCTGACCTTCACGGATGACTGTACGAGAAAAACCTTCGGATATCTCATGAAGTCGAAAGGTGAGGTGTATTCCCATTTTATTAATTTTAAAAATATGGTTGAGAAGCAGACGGGTTTGCACATCAAGGTTCTGCAAGTTTCCTTAAGAAGGAAGGCATCATACACCAACAGAATGGCGTGGCGGAGCGTGTAAACAGAACGGTGTTTGAGAAAGCCCGTGCAATGCTGCAGGAATCTGGTTTGTCAAATCGTTACTGGGGAGAAAGCGTGTTGACCGCAATTTACCTTAAAAATAGGAGCCCAACTAGAGCTTTGAACAATATGATTCCTGAATGTGTATGAACTGGATCTTCTGTAGACCTCAGTCATTTGCGCGTCTTTGGCTGTGTAGCCTATTCTCATGTTCCGAAACAAAAACGACGTAAGCTCGACGCTAAGGCGAAGCCTTATATTTTTATAGGGTACAGTGAAACTTGCAAGGGATATAGACTCAGTGACCCATCTGATCCTCGCATCGTTATTTACTCTAGGAGCGTTGTTTTTAACGAAAGCGAATTTTATGCAAAAACTAAGGCGAATTTCGGACAGGCCAATAAAAATGTTGTCATATATGACAGTCTGAATTTTAATAATAAAGTTAACTGTGATAAAGAAATCATAAATGAACCAAAGAATAATGAAGTTAACTGTGATATTAGTAATAGAATTTTAAATAATGAAAATGAAATAATCAGCTGTGATATTAATGATAAATCTGGTAGTAGTAGGTCTAATCATAGTTCTTCGGATGTTTCAGATGCGGAAGTTACACCACCGCCGTGGTCACCGCTGTCTGACCAATACTGTACTGGCGAAGACCGCTCTTCTGGTGAAGGTGATGAAGATTCTTCTCTGCCGGAGCCGGTGTATGCTGGTCGAGGAGGAGAGCCGATTCCGTCGGCAGCTACTGATGCGTCTAGCTCTCAGCGCCCCGTACGTAGTACTAGAGGTAAAATGCCTATGAAGATGTCTGACTATGACATTTGCTGGCTGAGGCTAGTTCACTGGACGATCCTACTTCCTATGAGGATGCCATGAATTCACCAGACAAGGAAGAATGGTGTAAGGCTATAAAATGTGAGTATGATGCTCTCCTCAAAAATCAGGTGTGGGAATTAGTTGATCGACCTAAGCATGAGAACATCATAAAATGCAAATGGGTTTTTATGCGTAAACATGATGCCGCAGGTAATTTTAATAAATTTAAAGCTCGTTTAGTTGCCCGTGGTTGTACTCAACAAGAGGGAATCGATTATAATGACACATTTTCACCTGTCGTTAGGCATTCTACACTAAGAATTTTATTCTCTCTTTCTACAGAACTCGATTTGCAATGTGACCATATCGATGTTACAACTGCCTTTTTAAATGGTGAACTAGATGAAACTATTTTTATGGAACAGCCAAAGGGCTTTAATAATAGTAATAATGATCAAGTATGTTTACAAAAGCATATACGGCTTGAAGCAGGCAAGTCGTATGTGGAATTCGAAAATTCATAATGGTTTATGTGCCAATGGATATGTGCAAAGCAAATGCGAGCCCTGTATCTATGTAAAAAGAACCAAAGTTGAGTACATAATATTAGCCTTATATGTCGATGATTTTTATGTAGTTCATAATAACTGTATAGATAGTGTTTTGACATGATTGAAAAAAACAATTTTGAAATTCGACATTTAGGCATGAATGTGACTAGGAAAAATGGTTCTTTAATTCTAGACCAATCAGATTATGTCAAACGTCTATTGGCTAAGTTTAATATGTCTGAGTGTAAGCCAGTATCTACGCCTATGGCTGTAAACACTAAGCTTGATAAATCAGACAAATGTTTAGATGAAAATATCTACAGGGTGGAAAGATCGAATGCCACATGGATGGCAACTACCTTAAATATTGTAAATAGCACATTTTGTGTAAGGGAGACTTTCCTTTGTTTTTAAAAACAATAAATACTGCATTTAAGGATGTAGAAAAATCGCTTACCTCAGTCGGGACTCGAACCGGTCAAATGTGACAAAAAATAATGTGCTGAATTTTATGATGCAGATTGAAAGGGTTACTGATAAGGTTCATTTTTCTCTAAATAACAAATACGATCAGAATAACGGAAGGCCATGAAAATTGTAAACGAAAAATTAAAACACACAAAATAAAACAATATATTTAAGGTAGTTGCCTTCTATGTGGCATTCGATCTTTCCACCCGCTATCGGCGACGTATGTAAAGATACATATATCTTTACATACGTCGCCGATAGCCAGATATTCTGCTTCTGTTATCTCTTTTTTTGTTCGAAATTTCATGTCAGAAATTATTGACAAAACTATAAATGCAGTAGTCTATAATGATAACCAAAGTGCGCAGAAATTGTTACTCGTAAAGGAATACTCACATAAGAGAACAAAACACATAGATTTACGCTATCATTTTGTAAAAGATCTCATTAAAGATGGTTTTATAGATGTAAAATACTTACCAACAGAAAAAATGGTAGCGGATCTATTTACAAAACCGTTAAGTGCTGTAAAACATAAAAATTGTATATCTGAATTGTGTCTTAAAAATGTAGCATGAAATTATTGAATAGGGTTGCAATTTAATGTATTTTTTATTTTTATTTTTATTTGAAGAGATATTGTTATTATGTTTGCTTGCTGTTTGTATTATGATAGAAATCAAGTCTATGTTTGTATAAAGTCATAATTTAACTCTCATATGTCAAGATAGAGTTGTGCATGGTAAAATAATATATCTAGTTAATATGTACTATGCTAAAAACTTTAACTGAAGTAGATCACAAGGAGGAGTGTTGGAAAATCCATTTTATATTATCTATGCTCCACTTCCGATGTGTGACATGGCAATACTCGCTCTTTTCCCTTTCTTATGGCCTGAACGATTATATAGCTGTAATTCTTGTGCTCATCTAATTTTATTTAATTTTAATTTCAAACATTTGACAAACAAATGTAGTGATTATTTTATACAATAATAAAACTCATTTGGACATCATCACATAGTATTTATTGTGAGACAAGATCTTCCCAGCAGGCGACACGCAAAACCACTACGCACGTGTCTGCTCAACAAGTACACTTATCGTTTTCCTTGTTTTAGCTTCTGCCCGCGACTTTCGCCCGCGTGGAATTCGGTTATCGCGTTCCCGCGGAAACTATGCGTTTTTTGCGGGATAAAAAGTAGCACATGTACTTTCCCGGGACCCCAACTATCTCCATGCCAAATTTCATCTGAATAGGTCTAGCGGTTGAAGCGTGAAGAGGTAACAGACAGGCAGACAGACAGACAGAGTTACTTTCGCATTTATAATATTAACTAGCTTTTCCCCGCAACTTCGTATGCGCAGAAATATTAAAATGAAAAATCCCGTTTTTTCCCGTTCCCGTGGGAATTTTGCAAAATCCTTTCTTAGCGGATGCCAACGTCATAACATCTACCTGCATGCCAAATTTCAGCCCGATCCGTCCAGTGGTTTGGGCTGTGCGTTGATAGATCACTATGTCAGTCAGTCGCCTTTGAGTTTTATATATTTAGATATGGATATTCGTAAATTACTGCCGCAGTTTCTTGTTTCTTGTTTGGAGTTTCTACATATAAATGTAGAAACTCCAAACGGGCTTGAATTTATGAGAATGGATCAAACACTAGATTTGTTTAGATGAATGATGAATTTAAGGACGGCGGTTTCGGAGGCATCTCCGCGAATGCTGCCGTCCGGGTTCAAAGTGGCTGTGCTGCACAAGGCTCCGCACTTCAGAAGCGCGGCGAAAGCTAACAACCAAAAAATTATACATGAACTAAGTATACCTACCCTTACATTCAATGACCTACCTTTAGGTACTTGTCACGACATCAAATTACACTATTAGATATCTAGATGTCAAATGAGGGTCACCGTCTTCTTTCTTCTTCAAATGGAATGTTGACTTCGGCTAATTTCATCCCCTTAAGTGTTTAAACCTGCAAATTTTAGCTACCTACTAAGTACCTTATTCCATTAACGTGCCTGTGTTTGCATTAAATTCATGCTTCACTGCAAACTTACCCAATAGAGGTATCTTTATTTAAACAATTGAATGCGCGTTTTTGTTAAGTAAATGAATTACCTTGATTTTTACTATAAGCATCTGAATTTTTTTTATTAGGGAGTCAATCCACATTTAATACGGTTAAATCGTTCATACTATCTTAATAATAAGGGGCTCTATGCGAAGTCTTAAAAGGGATCTCGCTTTTCCCTCTAGGATCGCTCACGCGTCAATTTGAACTTTGAATATAGCTGCTTAAGGCATTCACTGCCACAAACGCATATATGCGTTTTGCTGACTTTCCTGCTGTATGGTCGAGCCAATTTTTTTTTTACATACTTTAAATCCTTTACTATCTATGATACCAATGTCAGCCGGAACTATGTCTCCGGAATCCACACGAACGAGGTCTCCCTTCACGAGAGTTTTAACATCTATATGTGTGCATTTAAAACGCCGTCCCTGGTACATTTTGCATACATGGGGATCATACTGTTGAACGTCTTCATTATCTGAGAAACAACATCTGATTATTGATATCCTTTAGGCACACGGCGGACACGGCCTACAAAAGTACGAACGTAAGTTCGAACACAATTCGAATGAAGTGTCAATGTTTGCATGCGAGGACGTCTGTGTACGTGCGAGGATGTCTGTACACATGTAAATGTGTGGATGTTGTGCCAGTACGCGGGCCAATGATTCACTCTCCATCTCCGGATGTAACAAATGACGATAAGGGCGACTTGGGCGCGACTCGCGTCGGCTATAGATTCAGGCGGGTGATTCCGTGGCAATTCTGTATGTAGAACTAGTAAATATTGTAGGCGCGGTCCCAGACAAAATTTGGGGGGGGGGGGGGGGGGCATGTTAAGATATCAGCTCCCACTCAGCAACTTGCAGGTAATTTTCCCCAATAATCAAGAATTGCCTTGACAACATACATGATTACTTGAAATCTGTTGAAAGATGGCCACTATGCGTTGGGACTCAAATTGATAATAAGTTTACATTACTTTTGTACAACTTGTCACTCGCGACTTTGGACACCCCCCTGAGGTATGATTTAAATGAGAGTACTGATTACTCGACTGTGCCCAGCAGCTGTCCCCGTTGCAAATATAAACAACTAGCTTCTGCCCGCGACTTCGCCCGCGTGGAATTCGGTTATCTCGATCCCGCGGGAACTATGCATTTTTCCGGGATAAAAAGTAACCTATGTCCTTTCCCGGGACTCCAACTATATCCGTGCCAAATTTCATCTCAATCGGTCCAGCGGTTGAAGCGTGAAGAGGTAACAGACAGACAGACAGACAGAGTTACTTTCGCATTTATAATATTAATATGGATATGCCCCGAAAAAACTGATACGCCCGTGATATGTAATATACCTTTGCCTTTTATCATCATCATTTCAGCCGAAAGACGCTAAATGTCCACTGTATACAGGTAACATTAAAACTACTAAGCCGATTTTGTTGAAATTATAAAAAGTAATACTGTAATAAAATTATATAATATTTTAACTGAAGTTTTATTGAACAGGAAGATTATATTTTATGGATATGCGATAGAATAATGAATATGTTCATATCCTGATCAGCTCAAGGTGGGTGTGGTCAGGCCTATACATAAGGGTGGCTCACACATTGATACAAACAACTACAGACCTATCACTATTCCACCATGTATAGATAAAATAAGTAATAGAGCAGTAGGCACTTTGATAAGGAAATAAAAAAATTCACTCCTCCTATTCGAAAAGGAGTACTTTGTTCCCCGTTTAGAGGGAGCAAAATCGCATTTTGCTCCCTCTCCATTTCTACCCCGCAAACAGCGAGCAAAGTAAGATTTTGCTCTCTAGGGAGCAAAGTACGATTTTGTTCCCTGCTGCTACTGGTTTTCTCATAGGAGGAGTGAAAAGCACACATAGCTTGAATCCCTCGCTAGCTCTAAGATTCCACGTTAGAATCCCTCGCTCTGATTCCTCGATTCAATCCGTCACCCGCGGTAAAATATACCATTTTGCTCCCTAGTCACACAATCTACTATTTTAGGGTTCCGAACCTCAAGAGGTAAAAACGGAACCCTTATAGGATCACTCGTGTGTCTGTCCGTCCGTCTGTCACAGTCGATTTTCCCCGAAACTACTGGACCGATCAAGTTGAAATTTGGTACGTATATGTAAATTTGTGACCCAAAGACGGACGTGTAACGAAAATAAATGAATTTTAAACATGGACCCTATTTTTGGGGGCTAAATTTGAAACAATATTAATGAAGTTTTTCAAACTATATCGTGTGACATATCAAATGAATGTACTTCTTATGAGGATTTCAAATGTATTTTTTTCGTTTCTTTTTTGGTCAATACTTTTCTAGTTATTAAAGAAAAAAGGCGAAAAATGACCATTCCCCCCTTATCTCCGAAACTACTGGACTTAAAATTTTGGAAAAAATACGGAGGATAGTTATTGACCTATAGATTACAGGAAAATTGTTAAGAAGTCCATGGTATTTGAAATCTATCATATAAAAGAGCTTATCCTGTGAAACGGTTTGAAAATGACGTCATTGAAAATAATTAAGGGTCGGAACCCTCTCCATGCGAGTTTAACTCGCTTCTTGGTCGGTTTTTTTTTAATTAGCTAGACAGACACACGAGTGATCCTATAAGGGTTCCGTTTTTACCTCTTGAGGTTCGGAACCTTAAAAACCGGCCAAGTAGTGTCGGGTCACACGCAAAGTATAGGGTTCCGAAGTTGACGATGCCCACAGTGCCTTTCTAAGACTTATTAGCATCTAGCTAGCCTGTGGTATGACGTGCCCGCCCGACGCCCCTGCCGCTCGAGAAAAATCATTGGTTTTTTAATCACTTGATAAGTTGGTCGACTATGACTCGTAAGTTTGTACAGCATACTTAGCTGTGATAGTTTTCCTTTCAACTACGTTATATATGCCACAACCGTGATTTTTTTCAGCTATCCAAATACCACCACCATTACCACCATTTAGCTGGCAGGGGGGGGGGGGGGGGACACGTGACTCTAACAAAAAATAGCACTTTAAAGCTTAATATTTCACAAACGTATCACTTATCAAAAAATGGTTCTAACAAACCCACGATATTTTTTCAAGACCTATTCAACGATATGCCGCACCATGGGGTAAGCAAGAAAAAAAAATTACATCCCCACTTTACGAGTAGGGGAGGTACCCTATAAAAAAAAATATTTCAAAATTTTGTTGTACCACTTTGTCAGCGTAATTAATATGTATATTCATGCCAAATTACAGCTTTCTAGAACTAAGCATCTCCGAGAAATAGTGCGGACAGACGGACGGACATGGCGAAACTATAAGGGTTCCTTGTGGACTTTGGAACCCTAAAAATGGGTAAAATTACAAAATGTACTATCAATAAGTTTTTATACTGAATAAATAAATGAAAAGACAGAACACGGAATAAAAGTAGAAATGCGAGGTAAGCACAGAAGGGGCCATAGGGCACAGCAGCAGCTTCTCTTCTTCTTTTCTCCACTTTCCTTCTTGGAATGTGCGACCTGACTCGCCGTGTCACCAGGGCTCGCAGAGTGCGCGGCGACAATTTCACTCCTTGACATTGAAGCAGATCAGGGCGGCTGGGCAGTTGTACTTGGCGACACGTTGTTCAGCTGATGTTAGACCTGATGTGAACATATTGGTTTGGTTATTGACAAGTGAATCAAAGCAGTTTTAGACAAGTAATACAAAGATGTGTGTGAAGTCTCCAATACGCATCCGCATAAGGACTATACAGTGGAATAACAATAGGGTGGTAGATTGGACAAAATGACACTGGCCTCTGGCTTATGGAGGCCCCATGCTACAGAGGCCATGAGCAAAGTAAACTCAAATATTATTTTTTAATATTTGGGGGCCCGCCATACTATGGATTTGTCATGGGCCTCAGGTGGTATAGTTATGCCACTGGGACTATAGCCTAAACCCTCTTGTGATTCAATTCAATCATTTATTCAGAGTTGGCCACATAGGGGCACTTCTATACATCAGAAGATGAATTTACCAACGCTTCCTAGACCCATTGCTTGAAATCATAGACATAAATAATACTTTGTATGAACCCGGCCTAACGTAGATACATGTCATGTTTCCCCACTTCATTGGTGTCCAATCCAAAGTTAAACTTATATCGTGACACTAAAGCTGGGTCACATTTTTTCAACAACGAGACGAGTTTTTAGATACTGAGAAACAGTTTCGAAAAGTTTTTTAAAAACGCTTATTGTCACGCACGCTCAGTGACAGAACTTTGGATTGGACACCGTGGAAGTGGGGACATATTACGTGTACGTTAGACCGTGCCTATATTATTTACGTATATGCTTGAAATGATTTCCTTATATGATCCTTTGTCGAATCTACTGCGAGTATTGATAACTCACCGATAGTTTTACTGCTCGGGACTCATTCAGCGCTGCTACCGACTAGTTCTTCTCGATATGAGTACACAGTCCGTGAAGGTATTAAACTGGACTGTGCTTCATTTCAGGGTATCCTTTACGTTTTTCCTGGATAATTCTGCTTGCAGTTTGCAGTTGAGTCTGACTTGAATGTGGCATAGCGCGATCTCATTTTGCAGCTCCACGATTATATCGCAGCGCAGGTCACAAAATACTTAACTTAATTATAATAACATAATTATAATGTTATTACAATAAAGAAATATAACTTAAAACTAAATAAGTACGACGTCGACGACTCGACGACACCATTTTTAGGTTGGCTTGACAATGACGGGGATGACATGACGGCCATTTTGCTTTTCCGTCGAATGGTGGCGCCACCATTCTTCCGGATTTGGTGTCCACATTTGGAACTATAAAGATTGCGCTCCTTTACTTCAACCCTCCATAGTTAAAAGTATGGTTCTTTCCCTTTTCTTTCCTCATTGGTATGGAGTGTGGAATGTGTATTGGTACTCATTGGGGTCACCGCGAATGAATTCGCCACTATGGTCGTCAGAAGGTCGTCAGTCAACTCAACTTCGTGCCCGACCGTCCTTGAGGGGAGGCCGGGAGGGTCGGGCACGGTGCAGTTTTGCCGCCATTGGCCAAATTGGCAACACTGAGCTCTTCGAAACCTTAAAAGTAAAAAAAAGAAAAACGGCGGGAAACTTTCGTTGAGAGCGGTTTAGTTTTTCGTTGTAAAATTGAAAAAATTGATTTTATTGGATTTAATTGGTCAGGATTGTATATTTTTGTGTATAATTTTTGTATGTAGTTTATTTTTCAGTATTTAGTGTATATAATAGCTGTTTTTCTGGTAAGTCTTTGTAAATATATGAGTGTATGGTGATTGCATGAACGATCCGCCTGATATTTCGGCGGGGGATTCGGGTTTAGACCTGAATCCCCCAGTTGTTGCGAGTTATATTACGGTCTCCCAGGGAGGCGCAAATAGTTTTTCCGCTGATGATCAGAGCGGTATGGAGACTGATGGCTCCATAATTAAAAGTGATGGCGAGTTTCGTGAAGTGAGGAAAAGGAAAACTTGCAATAAAAAATGCAAATCTTGCGGTAAAAGGAGAAAGAAACATGATGATAAAGATAATATTGAAGAATCAGACAATAGCTGCTCATGCGTTGCGGATAGTTCTCTTGTTCCAACTAACAATCTCAAACATAAATTCATAATGCCACCGTATATTCGAACTAAAAATGCTGGTGTCTCGGACAAGAGTGCTTCTAAATTCGTATCATCGAATGATCAACAAACTCAAAAGGCTGACGTCTTGGTAGAGAGTGCTTCCTCTTCTAAGGATGTACCCTCGGCACAAGCTTCAGCTCCCATTCTGGTTGGTAGGAAGGAGTATCTTGCTTGTGATGCTTCTCCTTATTTGGTACATGTCCAAAAAATTGAAACTGCACCTAATGATTCCACCATTCTGCACCCAATAACATTTGGAAATTTTTTGAAAAAAAATTTCATTCAGAACATAGTTCCAGGCAGTGTCAAACGCATAGGCCGCAATAGATGTGCTGTATCTTTCACGTCTCACTCTGATGCCAATAACTTTATTAATAATGATACTCTGCTCAATAAAAACAATTTCAAGGCATTCATTCCAACCTTCAATGTTGTGAGAATGGGTCTAATTCGTGGGGTTCCGGTAGACTGGAGTATTGAGGAAATACAAGAGAACATAACTACACCGATTGGTTGTGGTAAAATATTAAAGGTCCGTCGTTTGAATTATAAAGTTTCATCAGAGAGTGGTCAAACCTCATGGAAACCTACACAAAGTGTAGTTCTTACTTTTGACGGTCAGGTCCTGCCGAAGCGGGTTTTTATGTGTTATAATGCATTGCCGGTCGACCTTTATATTTTTCCCACAATACAATGTTTTAGATGTTGTCGGTATGGTCATACTAAAAATCAATGTCGATCAGGGAAGCCAAGATGTTACAAATGTGGCCAAGATCATTTAGGAGAATCTTGCACAATAGAAGAAGACACTGCTTCTTGTATTATGTGCTCTGGTTTCCACTTTGCAACTAGCAAAGCGTGTCCAGAATTTAATAGACAAAAGGAAATTAAAAATACTATGGCCCACAGTTGTATATCTTATGCTGAGGCATGCAAAATTCATCCTGCAGTACATAAATCTTTTGCTGACATTTTAATAACGAAACCATCTTCAACATTCAGTATGTCACAAAATAACAATTCTGCAAATGGTAGTAAAAATATTTCTTATAAGAAGACTGTATTTACTAAACCCCGATCCCCCCCAAAGTCGGTTCAGGGTTATGATCGAGCTGCACATAATGCAATTTTGAAAGAATTCCAGCCTCCTCCAACTGCAAATGGATGTGCTTTAGTGGCCACTTCGAATTCTGAAACAAAAGATGTCAAAGATATTATTTTAGAACTTATTTCATACTTAATTAATTGTGATTCTTTACAACCGTCCCACGTTGCCATGATAAATAAATTGATTAATCGTCCTTTCACTGTTAATAATGGCTCCAAACCTCAAAATGAAAATAATACAATGGAACTGCCAGAGTGTAGTTCCTAAAAAATCGGATTTAATTTATATTATTAATAGGTACGATCCTGTGATTGTAGCCCTCTCTGAAACTTGGTTAAAGTCTGGGCACACTTTTGGTGTTCCCGGTTATGTATGCTTACGTCATGATAGAGCTGATGGATATGACGGAGTCGCCTTATTACTTAAAAATTCTCTATCATTTTCTAGAATATCATTTTCAAATATTTCTATAAATTCTGAAGTTAGTATAATTGGAGTTACCATTGGTAGAATTTCCTTGATTTCTGTTTATCTTCCCCGTGCTACACCCTCTGCTCTTGATGAAATTAATTCTCTTCTTAGTTCTCTTCCTCGACCCTTTCTTTTCCTTGGGGATTTAAATTCACATCACCAGGCTTGGGGAAGCAGCATGACTAATAGTGCTGGTGCTCAACTGGCTGATATTTTAGATGACTTAAATTTATGTGTTTTAAATTCTGGATCTCCTACTCGCCGAACCAGACCTGGTGAGAATTTAAGTGCTGTTGATCTGTCTATTTCTACGCCTGACTTGGCATCTTCTATATCCTGGTCTCCCCTCTCTTCTACATTTGGCAGTGATCATTTCCCTCTTCTTCTTACTACTTCTATTGATTGTCCATCTTCAATTAAAAAAAGAAGCTGTCGAATCAAACACAGATTGAATAATCCTGACTGGGATACATTTAGAACATTTTTGTTAACCAAGACTAATCAACTTCCAGAGATTCTTCACGGCAATGAAAATGAAAGTTCTTCTGCTTTAGCAAAATGTATAATTGAAGTTGCTGATGAGGTGTTTCCGTCTAAAGGAGATTCTCCTTCTAAAGTGCCCTCACCTCCTTGGTGGGATGCTGAGTGTTCTCAGGCTGTTCGTAGGCGAAAAAGCATTGAACAACAATATGCATTAGATATGTCCAATGAAAATCTGGTTTTACTTCAAGAATCGATTAACAGTACTAGAGAATTCCTCCGAAATAAAAAATTTCAAGGCTGGCGGAGTTTTTGCGCTTCTCTGTCTCCAAACACTTGTGCCTCTCTTGTATGGAAGAATATAAAACGTTTTAGATCGGCTTTTAATACATCACATTCTTCTAACCTTCCTGTGACTCTGGTTTCTCAGTTTCTCGATCGATTAGCTCCTTCTACTGTTCCAGAATATAGTAATAATATTTCTCCAGTTTCTTTAAATTTCATTAACCCTGATATTTTATCATCTCTCTTTACAATGAACGAGATAAAAGGCGTCCTGGCTTATGTAAAGGACTCTGCCCCAGGTGAAGATGGAATTATGTACTCTTTTTTGTCCAATTTAAATGATACCTTTCTGAATTATTTATTACAATTAATCAATTCTGCATTAGTTTCCGGAAATATTCCTGTCTCATGGAGATCTCAGGAAGTAATACCAATTATAAAACCTAACAAGCCTTCTAATGATGCATCTTCTTATAGGCCCATAGCTCTTTCTTCTGTGATAGCTAAGGTTGCAGAACATCTTGTCAAGAACAGGTTAGAATGGCACATTGAAAACAAAAACCTCCTTTCTAATACACAATTCGGTTTCCGTAAAGCCAAAAGCACAATTGACAGTATTAGTATTCTAACTACTGACATTAGGATTGCCCTATCTAATAATAAGAAGGTTGTAGCTGCATTTTTAGACATATCATCTGCTTATGATAATGTTATAATTTCTATTCTTCGTGAAAAACTGATCAATCTTGAGGTTCCTGATTTGTTAGTTACGTTTATTGTGAATATTCTGTCACATAGGTTTATTTCTGTTTATGTTGATGATTCAACAAAATTTACTCGGTCTGTTTTTAAGGGACTTCCTCAAGGGTCGGTTCTTAGTCCAATTTTATACAATATTTACTCATCTGATCTAGAATCGTCTTTAAACAACTCTGTTAACATTTTACAATACGCTGACGATTTACTTTTGTATTCTGTAGATAGTAATTTAAATATAGCTTGCGATACATTAACATTCTCCCTTAGCTTGCTTAGTACTTGGTTAAATAATAATGGTCTGGAATTATCTGTTTCTAAAAGTAATGTTGTAATCTTTTCGAGAATGCGCATTGTTCCTCCCGTCCAAATTTTTTATAACAGTTTGCCTCTTCCAATTAAAAACCAAGCAAAATTTTTAGGGATTATTCTAGATAAGAAGCTTTCTGGTCTCCCCCATTTTGAACATGTTGTAAATAAATGTGAGCGTTTATTGAATATAATGAGATGTTTGTCTGGAGTTTGGTGGGGTGCCCATCCATTTACTTTAAAACTTTTATATAACGCTCTCATCAGGAGTGTTTTGGACTATGGCACTTTCCTGATTGATGGAGAAAGTAAAGCAGGAATGGGAAAAATGGATAAAATTCAATCCAAAGCAATGAGAATTATAGCTGGTGCTATGAAAAGTAGTCCAATAAATGCCTTACAGGTTGAGTGTTGTGAGCCTCCTTTGAATCTTCGTAGACAATATTTATCAGATAGATTTTTGTTCAGACTTATACATTTTTCCAATCATCCTCTTTTTCCAAAATTAGAGATTTTAAATAGATTAGTTTCGGAATCAAGATACTGGCTTCATAAAAAAATTCCGACTTTAATTCTTAGTTATCGTAAATTAATGTCTATCCAATCTCGTATTTACCGTCAATATGCCTTGCCCATTTTTTGTAATAGTTATGAATCCTTGTTAGTCTCTCCAGAGATAGTCTATAAATCGGGTTTAGCCAAAAACGATGCAGGAACTATTGCAAAATTTAATTCAAATCTTCATAATGAATGGCAGGGTCATCACTATATTTTTACCGATGCATCTAAGTTTTCTAATGAGAGTTGTGTTGGTGTGGGGATAGTCCATATTCAATTTAATATAGTCCAGAAGATAAAATTACCTCCTGAATCTTCAGTTTTTTCTGGAGAATGCCTGGGTTTGCTAAATGCAGTGGAGTATGTATTACTAATGAAGCTTTCCAAAACAATTATTTTCACAGATTCCTTGAGTGCTCTTCAAGCTTTAGATAAATTTCCTTTTAAAAGCAAGCCATACTTTCCTATCATATTTATGATTCGAGAAAAGCTCATAGTTATTAATAATAGGGGTATGAATGTAAAGTTTGTTTGGATCCCAAGTCATGCTGGCATCAGGGGCAATGAAAGAGCTGACCTTCTTGCTAAGGATGCGGTGCAGTTTGGTGACAGTTGTTCGTATGTAAATTATTCTCATGACCTTGTTTCTTTGCCCAAGGCTTCACTCCGGGAGTCTTGGAGTAGGCTTTGGTCAGAGAGTGGCAAGGTCAAAGGTCGTCATTATTATAATATTCAACCAGAAATTCCTGTCAAGCCGTGGTTTGCAAAATCTACTTTTTCAAAAAGAAACGTATCTATATTAATGCGCATGCGTTTGGGTCACGTGAGTACTCCTTCTCACCTTGCTAGACTCGGGATCTTAGATTCTCCAACCTGTCAGTGTGGGGCTGAGCTATGTGATATGGATCATGTTTTCTTCTCCTGCCCTCTGTACGACCGATCCTTATTCCTTTCCAGCCTTTGCTCCCTAAACGTTCCTCTGCCTACACGCCTATCTTGTCTTCTAATGTACCCTCGTATGTATTATAATATTTTATCCTCTTTCATAATTTTAAATGATATTAAAATATAAATATGTATTTTTTCCTTTATCATCCTTTTTCATTTTCTTTCCCACAACTTTCCTGATCAAATCCTACTGTGTTCCTTTCCTATTCTATTTTTAATCGCGAGTTTCCTAAAGTTTTTACTAGACACTGGCACACAGTTCACTAGTGCCATAACCAAAAAAAAAAAAAAAAAAAAAAAAAGTAAAAAAAAAAACTTAAACGTCACAGTGACACTATTGTATGGTATGTGTATGTAATGACCATGGAGGTAATCCATCCATACTTCCATACTTATATTATAAAAATGTAAAAGTGTGTTTGTTTTTTTGTCCTTCCTTCACGTCGCAACGAGTGGACCGATTTGGACGAAATTTGGTATCGAGATAGTTTGAGACCCGGGCAATAACATAGGATACTTTTTATCCCGATATTTCCATGGACCATAAATAATGATGACTTGCGCCGGCTCCCTATATCCCCGCAACGCCTCATTTTCGCTACCGATGGTCGTTATTTTTAGTTTTACATTGATTCATTTAATAAAATGGAGTAAAGTTGGATTAAGAGTCCGAGTAAGAGGTTACTTTGGGATTAAATTGTATCGAGCGAAGTTTCGTTAAACGTGTAACGAGAGCTGTCAATGTAAGGATAATATAATCAAATATAACATGGTTTTTTTCATATTTTTAACTTTTAGCATTTCTTAGAAAAGATGATGATCTTACATGAGCAATTTGACGATTCTGGGTCAGTGAGCGGCCTTAAAAGACGGATGTCCTGGATGAGGACATGGGCGTACCCAGCTGCTCACCCAGGAGGCGGGCGAGCGCATATTCAGCTCAGATCCAGGGGGGACAGATAATTTTTTTCGGGGCATTTTGTATGGGAAGACCAGGATCCAGGGGCGGCTGGTAAAAATGTCGCGGGAATCCAGTAAACGCAGGCGGCCCGGGACCGAGCGTATTTGGCAATTCAATTTTAATATGCCGCTGAGCAAAAACTTGAAAACGGTGAAGAAAATCACGAGAGGGTTTGGGCTATAATCCCCACGCGGGCCCAGTGCGGAATGGGGACTTCACACACATCTTTGAATTGCTTCGCAGATGCATGCAGGTTTCCTCACGATGTTTTCCTTCACCGAAAAGCTCAGTGGTAAATTCAAATTGAATTTCGCACATAAGTAAACTTAGAGGTGTGAGCCGGAATCGAACCCCTGACTCTTTGCATGAGAGGCGGTAGGTCGCACCACTAGACTGCCACGGCTTTGAAGTCGAGGGGACTATATAAACGATACTGAACACAAAATAATTTTTAGAAAGATTGTCTGTATGTATGTCCGGATTTAACTCGAAAACTACTGGACGAATCGCAAAAAAACAATTGTATGGGGGTAGTTTCAGCGGTCAACATATAGGTTACTTTTTATCCCGGAAAAACGCATAGTTCCCGCGGGCATGCTATTAACGAATTCCACGCGGACGAAGTCACGGGCAGAAGCTAGTCTCGATAAAATTCTCGTTTCAATTCCAGCCCCTGAGTTTTCTTTTACTACAGGAGGCTTCGAGTGGGTAGGGTAGACTAGATACATAGTATATTCCTTGGACTAGATACACCGAACGCCAATATGGGCGTAAGATTAGAAACGAGATCGGTCGCAGCCTCCGGGGAAAATACCCATTTTCAAACGTCATCTCATTAGACACGGTGATGGCCAAGTATTATGTAGGTAAGAATAAGCCTAGACCTCCACCTACTCTGAGTATATACTCGTAGGTGGGAGGTCTTATGCTTACATAGGTATTTAACTGTACCTGTTTTGTTTCTTTTTTATTGTTAGATTAGGTACCAATAAGACCGCATACTTACGTAATAGGTAAGTACCATAGACGTAAATAATATAGACCCGGTCAAACGTACACGTAATATGTCCCCACTTCCACGGTGTCCAATCCAAAGTTCTGTCACCGAGCGTGCGTGACAATAAGCGTTTTTAAAAAAACTTTTTTCGAATCTGTTTCTCAGTATCTAAAAACTCGTCTCGTTGTTGAAAAAATGTGACCCAGCTTTAGTGTCACGATATAAGTTTAACTTTGGATTGGACACTAATGAAGTGGGGAAACATGACATGTATCTACGTTAGGCCGGGTCCATACGAAGTATTATTTATGTCTATGGTAAGTACCACCTACTTAAGAACTTAATTGAAATATTGGTCACAGTCGCCGCCGGCGTGGGTTTTCGAAGCTGAGACCGGAAAGCTGGGACTCTATTCTAAACAGTAGCAATAGGGTCAGAGGGCCTTAAGGTATACCTTAATTCAGATA
>CAXARK010000570.1:0-14440 GCA_963971205.1 Aethes cnicana
CGTGCGCGCCTTCTACGGCCTTGTAATTTGGTCTCTTCTCTTCTCTATATTATCAATAGTATCCCTGTACTTTTTTATCCAATCAACTATTTCTTAGTGTTATTCTGTCCCGTTGTCCAGGGAACAAAATGTGAAGGGTTTCTTAGAAAAACTTTTACAACATGGACTTCTAAAATGTCGCGAGAATGTCCCATTAGGGAAGGGCAAAGAAAACTCACATTTGGTGAATTTTAAACCCACAAAAACGCAGTGGGGCCATGGTTACGACGGCAGTGACGTAAAAAAGTTGAGTCTCCCACTTACCTTTTTGAGTAATATTCTAGTCAACAAGCAATGTGGCGACCGACTTCTTTATGTAACACCAGGTTCCGCGGGGGGCAACGAGATGGAGGCGTGGGCAGTGACGCGACTAGTCGCGGCACTCCGCGACGTCGCGCGCCGCTTCCAGCTGAGCCTGGCCGTCATCACGCCCTACAACGCGCACAAGGACCTCATCAAACGCAACCTGCGCTCCATACAGGACCCGTGAGTATACTGCCTTGAACATCTAGTAGGCAATAGTAACGAGAGGCCACGGAGTGGGGAGTGACAGTGACTCGACGTCATCATGCCATAACTAATCAAACGCAATCTGCGATCGATACAGGACTCTTCTGTTGTATAAATTAAGTACCATTCCAATTTAGAATTGTTCTTTTTTTTGTCTATTTCGCATGAGATGACAACAAATTACTTTGCTTTTCTGCTACAAATTCGATATCAACTAGCCACACTAACCTGTCAGCATAACAATATTGAATATTTAACTGAATCTTCAAACAAAAAACCAATAAAATAGACGATACAATACAACAGACAACAAACGTGCAGCAAGCAAACCGAAAATTCTTACCACTCGACACGTGTTTCGCCTCTCCGAGGCATAATCAGGAGTTGATGACCGCTCGGCGCTCGACCGACGAAATCGAATCGACGGAATCGAATTTCGCACTCTTGGTATTCTGCTAGGTATTCACTTGGGTGCATTATGTAATCATCTTTGATGTGGCATCGTTGTTGCAGGTCTGAGCAGGCCGTGGAAGTGAACACCGTGGACAGCTTCCAGGGGCAGGAGCGCGACATCGTGCTGGTGTCTCTGGCGCGCTCGACCGGCGTCGGCTTCCTGACCGACGCCGGCCGCGTCAACGTCATGCTGACGCGCGCCAAGCACGCGCTGCTCGTCGTGCTCAACCCGCACGCCGTCATGGTCAGTCAATACATACATCGTGGTGGTGTCTCTGGCGCGCTCGACCGGCGTCGGCTTCCTGACCGACGCCGGCCGCGTCAACGTCATGCTGACGCGCGCCAAGCACGCGCTGCTCGTCGTGCTCAACCCGCACGCCGTCATGGTCAGTCAACTATAGACTGTCAGTCAGTACATTACATACATACTAATATTATAAATGCGAAAGTAACTCCGTCTGTCTGTTACCTCTTCACGCTTAAACTCCTGGACCGATTTGTAGAAATTTGGTATGGAGATAGTTGGAGTCCCGGGGAAGGACAATACACACTAGGACACTACTGACTGACAAAGTTAGAAAGTTGGACGATTTTAAACGTTTTTAGGGTTCCGAAGCCCACAAGGAACCCTTATAGTTTCGCAATGTCCGTCCGTCCGTCTGTCCGCACTATTGCTCGAAGATGAACTTACGAGTCCTTCACGTGATTTTTCTCGAGCGGCAGGGGCGTCGGGCGGGCACGTCATACCACAGGCTAGCTAGATGCTATAAGTCTTAGAAAGGTACTGTGGGCATCATCAACTTCGGAACCCTATACTTTGCGCGTGGCCCGACACGCACTTGGCTGGTTTATTTATTTTCTTTTTTCGTAAGTCGTAAATTTCATATATATTGTTTTTGTTAAAAAGCTCCTAGAAAGCTAGAAATGCGTAATTAAAAAATATGTAGTAACCAGTTCTGTGCGTAGCGCCCATCCGCCCAGCGAGAGTGGGTTATGACGTTACGCAGCAGTTTTCACTAAAACATAATTTTCTCTTAAAAGTAATGAACAAAACAATGTAAATATTTTATTGAATCCTTTACACAGAGATACCGAAATGGTTTTAAAATTACGCCTTCATCATCACCTATAAAAAAATTGCAATTTAGTCAATTGTTTTTTCCTTTGTCCAGAGGAACGACCAGTGGCGTACCCTGGTGGAGGACGCGCAGCGGCGGCGCATGCTGCGCGCGCTGCCGATCAAGATGTGCCAGCCGTTCGCGCCCGGCCGCCCCGCCGACGACATCCTGCAGTACGTCCAGTGATGCCCGTAACCGGGACCACGGCAAACATTATACACGTCCCGGAACGTATCTGGAGCGGGAGCGAAAGTAGAGGGGATTCTTACGCATGTTTACGACTGAAGGGCTACGAAGCGCCCGCTGCGTCCCGCGCCTCTATGAGACTTTATTTTCGACTTTTGCGCATTGAAGGCCACCGTTCAATTTCCGTGTCGATGATGTACGTGTCATGTAAAAAGAACGATGGAAACTAATAGGAGCCACAGACGCCAGCGTTCTTTTTACATGACGCGTTGTCAACCATGACTGTGTAGGGCGTTTCAATTTACCAACTTTCTTTTGTTTGACCGAGGGAGTGAAGCGAGCGAAGACCGTTTCAGCTTTGGCAATAATTCTTTTATAATGCCCGGATGTTCTCCTACAGGTCGCATTTCTCAAACGATTCACGAGAAACTTTGTCAGTAGGTTTCAAGCTTGTATTTTTTTTTTCGTCGATGAAATTTCGGAATTTCCGACCGAACGAACTGTCAATCAATTACCAAATTTAATGACACATGTATACGCTTCATATACCTCGCGTGATGAGAGGAGGCCTGTGCCCAGCAGTGTCGAGTTTTTCAGATTTTTATTGATGGCCAGTGTGTTTCGTGCAATGCGCGTTTTTTGCTCCCCGCTATCGTCTCGCCCCCCAACGTCCAACGACCTGTATAAATATAGCTCCATACATTGCGTACTTCAAATCACCACTGACACTTAACTAATGAAGTTTCATATAGATTATATTTATTTATTTCATATTTCATTTCAAGACATACATGTCAATGATTATATTCGGTAATTGATTGAAAGGTCGGCTCTCGTCGGTCAATATTTACTCACTGTATCAGAAAACCACTCGCGAGTAGCGGTAGTCGCGCGAAGCGGCGGTCGAGTCGGTCAATGTATCTTGAACGCTTTATCTGTCTGATAGGGTTGTAGACTTAAATGAATTATACATAAAAATATGTAATTTTTGGAGAATGAAATCGAGATATATAGCTTCGAATGGTGCTTCGAAATTTCATGTTAGAGAATCTTATGAAAAATACATTGTATATCCACTAATTTATCTTGAAACCAATATACGTAAGTACATTGCGAAAGGTTCCAACTGTTCATAAGCTGCTGCTACAAGATTTTCGCTGCTAGCTATAATTTGTTGTCTAATCAAGTTTTGAAATAGTGTACAAAACTCGTAATTAATATTGAGACGTTCAATTGTCCCTTCAAATCTTGTTAATTTTATACAAAGATTGAATAATACTCGTAAAATTAAAACTATGAATGCTATTATATCATTATAAGTTATTTCAAACCATGATTAAATAACAAACGGATCGATAAATAGCAAATAAAATAGGTCGAGTAGTTTTTGAATAATTGCAATTTTTCACAAGTCATGTTTTAATTGATTGATTGAGGAAAAAATCTAACGTAACCAATCTATCGGTTGCCAATATACCCCTTTCGCAACAAGCTTCGCCTTACAGACTGGTTCTGTGCCATAAATACGTTGAGATACGTAATTAATTATTGTATGTAGGCCTAGTTTTTTTATGGTATGGGTAAACAAAGGAGCACACATACCACGTGATGGTGTAAGCGATCACTGCGGCCCATAGACAAGAAATTACAAGAATTTCATTTTCATTTAAGCCTGCCTTACCCCCTTACCTATTTCGTGGCAGGTTAGCGAGTAAGACTGTGGTATCTGACGAACCATGCACCAGCTCCTTTTATCAAAACTTACACCCATTCAGGGTTTTAACTGGTAACCTTGAAATAAGCTGTGTGTACGCAAAGTTACAATTTCCCTCCTAAACGCTGTTTATTAAGCTGTATGCTATTTATGACTGTAAAGATTTATAATAATATCTGACATTTTACCTCTTAGCGGCCAAAGCATAGTCTACAAAGTAATACATTGAAATAGTCGGCAATTATCAAGAGGGCAAAGGGTTTATTTGAGGTCTTATAGTTCTGCTATTCTTGTCTTAATGCAAGAAACACTGCAATGCGTTACTCAGTTCATACTCGTACCATTACGTACACACGCTCGCTGCCTCTTTTTATTATCCCAGTGTTAAGCAATATCTATAAAGAGTAGATTTGATAAAAGAAGTAAGTACAGTAAGAATAAAGTGGTATAATTAACTTCCCTCGTATTTCACCGATTGTCGTAAATAGGTACTTTTTTGCGTAAATATGATTGTGGACCGCTGTGCTATGATCATAATGATTGGAAAAGATCAAATACGCTTATATATTGTATTAGTATGTAAGAGTTTGTTATGATTTATAGTAGACTAGGGTGGGTCTATATTTTACTTCTGCTCTTATTCGAGTTTGTAAGTATGCTATTCGGGGAAATGGGGAAATATACGGGGAATCTCTCTATCTCAATTTTAAGAAACATAAAAAGATAAAATTCAATGTACCGAATCTTCGCTAAATATTTAGGGAGATAATGTATCATTATTTTACAAAGTCGAATAAGATCACAGGCGAGATGTTGTTTGATGGAATTGAATTTATTATTATCAATGAATACTTACAGATAAGTATTTGTTGCAGCTAGTGTTCATTATTACCGTTTTGTTTATCTAATTAATAACTATAATTGGGTAATTGCATTAACTATTAAAAAAAGGTATACAACCTGTAGACTAAACTGTCTTGGAATCAGTTAGTAAGTACTTGAAAGGTGACCGTTAAGATAGCGTACATCGTAACGATATCCCGGATCTGATTATGCAAATAAATAGTACCCAAATAGTACCTACGGAATATCTAGGTAAAAAAATAGTACCCTTAATATAAGACCTGTTCACGGTGTACGCTACCGAGCGTCAATCTGGAGTACACCGCGTGGATCTCAAAAAATAGTACCCAAATAGTACCCTACGACCGTCAAATTTCACCACTATCTAAAATAGAAGCCGAGATATGCCAACATTTAACGGTGTACGAAATTTGGAAGCGTTACCAGCTTGAGCTATAAATCATTCCTGAGAACCAAGCCGTTCCAGAGATCCACGCGGTGTACGCCAGCTTGACGCTCAGTAGCGTACACCGTGACAGGTCTCATATTTCGAGAAGCTTAAGGGTACTATTTTTTTAACCTAGATATTCCGTAGGTACTATTTATTTGCATAATCAGATACTGGATATCGTTACGGTGTACGCTATCTTGACAGTCACACTTGAAAGTATTGTTGTACATCTAATTATAGATATTATTTACAACCTACATTACTCATGGAAACTTTGATTTTAAGCACCTATTTTGTATTTGTAGGAAATAAAACTGTTTTGTACATACATAACTTGTTGCTTTATTGAGTGAGTACGCAAGAAATGACCCGGTTCTTTGGAGACAAATTCATTTCATGTATCCATACTAATTTAGGTTTCCAAGGGTAGATACAGCATCATTTGGCGCAACATAGAAGCTATGTTTGATTAAGACGAAATCGCGGGGCCACCTAGTAAAAAATAAAACACTGTTTAGTTGCAAGGTATTTTTACTTGGTTACTCGCTTCATTGGATATTACAAAATTTGTAACTACCCCACATCGATATTCTTACAAACGTCTAGTCATTTTAATTTTTCCTAAAAGTCAAAGTAAGACTATCTACCTACATCATCGAACTTCCCCTTACCGGCCACTTTTTTTCTAAACTATTCGGCACAGCCGCCGGAAAACGAGTAGTGGCGTAAAACCTGCTCCGATAAACCTTAAAGTAAATCGTTTCAATAATGTACATACAAGAACAGACAATACTCTATTGGTTCAAGAAAAAACGTTGACTACTCTTTACAAATAATGTTTGTGTACAGTCTATCTCCATTTCTGCTTCAAAATATTGACCATACATATAAAAATAAAATGCTATTACAACAAGAAAACAATAATAACGCATCATGTAAACATCGAGAATAAATACAGATTATTACAGTTCAGACTACAATACATCACCCAATCTCAATATTTGCAATACAAATATCCAGAAAACCCTTTATTTGGCGATAAAAAGCAAAAAATATAAATGCATAGCTAGATGTTTACTACATATCGAAACGACGCAGTTGAATAATCAAGATACCTATTGCACCGCAGTAACAGCAGAACACCCAAAGCTCGCTCGAAGATGAATTATTTTTTACACTTTTAAGTGCAAATGAAGTTATGTTTGACAACTGCCCTTAGCACTGCCCTGGGCACTTAAAAATAAAATAGGTAACTCGCTTAATCGGGTTGCAATTTTACGTCTTATCCTACGCGACATAATCCACGGTAGGAATGAACGGTACTCGTCATTCAAATTATTTTAGGAACGGAAAATACTATTTACAATATTTAAAAACTATTAGTGTCCCACGTCCATTCATTTACATACAAACTGTCCAAAAAAGCTCAATAACAATTTATACCCTAGAACACGTACAGAAAGATCATTTAATACCGGAACACCGCTGCTGCTGTGCAGTCGAAGTACGCACTTCTACTATCTAAAGTCCCGCGCCTTCACATTTCAAAACGCTTTAATTATTTTATTATTATTTAAAAAGCACCACCAACACTGTCATCGCATAGTTGATGGCTGTCTCAGCTCGCACACATGTGTTGAGAGTGTTGGTGGTGTTTTTTAAATACATTGAAGCGTTTTGAAATGTGAAGGCGCGGGACTTTAGATAGTAGAAGATCTCTACAAAACTGCTTCGTATATAGGTAGATACTTCCACAGCATTGCACGAGCACGCTACTCACGGACAATGCAATGGAGCATGTGCGTGCGTGTGTGCCCAACAGTGAGGTTCGGGTTTTAGACAAAACTTCATTTTATTATAAAACCAAAAAAATAGCATACATGCGACATATCACTTGCTACTAATGTTAAATTTGTAGTCAGTATCTGATGTCGATTATTCACAAACCGCTATGGAATACGGAAAATAGGATTTGATCAACAAATACAAATTTGTATATCCACACTTGTGGGTAAGGCATAGAGCTCGTATGTAATAATACTCACTTGACATCTATCAATGTACCTATCATCATCATCATCATCATTTCAGCCGAAAGACGTCCACTGCTGGACATAGGCCTCCCCCAAGGCTCGCCACTCAGACCGGTCCTGTGCTACTTGCTTCCACCGGTTTCCCGCGACCTTCACGAGGTCGTCGCTCCATCTTGTTGGAGGCCTACCGACAGCTCGTCTCCCGGTTCGCGGGCGCCACTCGAGAAGTTTCCGGCCCCATCGGCCATCAGTCCTGCGAGCAATGTGCCCCGCCCACTGCCACTTAAGGCTCGCAATTCTTCGGGCTATGTCGGTGACCCCAGTTCTACTGCGGATATCCTCATTTCTGATTCTATCACGCAGAGAAACCCCGAGCATAGCCCTCTCCATTGCCCTCTGAGTGACTTTGAGCCTTCTTATGAGGCCCATCGTAAGCGCCCACGTCTCGGAACCATAAGTCATCACTGGCAACACACACTGGTCGAAGACTTTCGACTTGAGACACTGCGGTAATTTGGACGAAAAGACACTGCGAAGCTTCCCGAACGCTGCCCAGCCGAGTCGGATTCGACGATTGGCCTCTTACTCGAAGTTGGACCTACCTAACTGGACTGTTTGTCCCTGGTATACATAATGGTCAACAACTTCGAGCGCAGAGCCTCCGATTATTACGGGAGTTGGCACAACATGGACATTAGACATAATTTTCGTCTTGTCCATGTTCATTTTAAGACCAACTCGATCGGAAACTCTGCTGAGGTCAGCGAGCATAATACTGAGGTCCTCCATGGTCTCAGCCATGACTACAATATCGTCGGCAAATCGAAGGTGAGAGATGTACTCGCCATTAACATTGATGCCTCGACCTTTCCAGTCCAGCACCTTGAAAGCATGTACCTATGCTTGACAAATAAATTCTCTTATTCTCTTATCAAAAAATAAGGAAAAAATCTGGCTCGTACAATTTCCCTTTTATTCCCTCACATGCATTGTTTATTCATCTTAATTTTTATTTAATAAGTAAATTATTTATAGTTGCTATTTAATGTACCAGACACGTTTTCATAATTTGAACATTATCTATCTATTATTACTATAATAAAAGGGTATTTTTTCTGTCTTTCTTTCTGTCTGTCTGTTTGTTAGAGTTAATCTCGGGAACTACTGAAGTACTGAACCGATTTCAATGCAGTTTTCGAATGTAGATAGAGCATCATTCGGAGCTACATATAAGCTGTTTGCGGATATCGGAAAGAAAAGTTATCAGCAATTTTATATTCCTCGCAGACCAAGTCGCGGGGCACAACTAGTTTATTATACGTAATAAAATTCACAATGAATTCACATTTTGTAAATGTCAATTGCTATGTTTCTTGATACTAATGCCGCCACACGCACTTGCGTTTGAAGGAAACTGTTCCGACTTCCAAATTAGCATCAATCGACTATCAAATTCGAATGGGAACTAAACACGTGCACGCCACGAATTAACCCTTAAGCAGACCAAGAACATACTTTAAAAGTACTACATACAGAATGGCCACGGAATCACCCGCCTGAATGGGGACTATCGTTTCTTTGCTCACCAGTTGGCGCCACTGTTAACTAAGGTCCAGAGGTATAGCTGTCAAAGGCGACTTTATAAGATCGTCGCCGAAACAAAGTCTCAAATCTTGAATCTCATTGAGTTTATTAATTATAAATAATCATACTACTGCTACGCCGCAATGTTGTGCAGTTCCGTTTTGTTCGGAAAAATTGCTTTATTTTTCAAAGCGTTCACATTCATCGCCAAATAATCCATATTTGCGATAATTTCACGAAGGAGATCACTTTTCAACAGGTAAATTAAAGAAATTATCATTTATGTCACAAAGCCCGCCAAAACCAATGAAAAGTGAATGTTATTGGACCTCACGCAACACTAGCGCCTCTAGTGGCAAATTCACACGCGATAGCCCCCATTTAGCCGACGCGCAACTCGCGCCCAACTCGCTCTTACCGTCATTTGTTTCATCCGGAGATGGAGAGTGGATCATTGGCCCGCATAGTGGTACACACATATTTACAAGTGTACAGACGTCCTCGCACGCAAACATTGACACTTCATTCGAATTGTGTTCGAAATCGTGCTTTTATAGGCCGTGTCCGCCCTCTGCCATTACATTACAACATCAATTAGTAAGGCTGAAATATGTATACTGTCAGTCTGATCAAATGTTAAGGAGCTCTACTTACGCTACGTATAAATACTATGATGTAATCAACTATTTCTCTTCACATACAGTTCCCATTCTTCAACAATATCAAATAGTAGTCGAGATGGCAAATATGTGTACACTTTTGCACCTTACTCCGTTGTGATAAGGTCCAAAAGTGTACACGAACTCAACTTACTCCTATCCACTCACTTTCGCAGAATGAAAAATATGTATTCAATGTATATTTTTATCATTTGTATGTGCGAGGGGAATCTCATTATGATTAATACTGTAAGGGATTAGCATCTTACTCGACCGCCAAAATTATGTACAGTCAGCAGCAGAAGTAGATAAGCTGTCCAGGTGTTCAAAATGACCTACACACGACCTTATTCTTAAGACGTTAAGGTTGTGTAGGTCATTTTGAACACCTGGACAGCTTATCTACTTCTGCTGCTGACTGTACAACTGTACAGCATAAACTTGTAATTTTACTGGACAAAAAAAACTTAAATATTCATTACACAATAATGGGACCCCTGTGAAGTCAACAAATATAATCTTTCCTCTTTTTTTTGTCTACCTATAAAATATACATATCCGTATTGTTTTTGCGGTCATTAAATTGATAACAAACAAAAAATGCGTACGGAATCGTTTTTTTTCACATCTATTTCGATTGAAGCGTATATGGAAGTCTCACCTAAAGTTTACCTTAAACATTAGCATCTATCGTCACTTAACTTCGTAGCGTAAAAATGTAAATACATAAATGTCCTGGTAACGGAAAATATACAGTTAAACAGTTCATTATTTTTTCTAGCATTAAAAATACCCTTTTGCAAATCAGGAACATCAACGATGGGAACTAAGGAAATAAAGAAATTAGCTTGTCCTGTGTTGATAAATAAACGCAAAAGTAAAAAAGTGGTTTAACAAGTAATTATTGCTTAATATAGTTTTAAAGGGATAGAAAATAGGTCTTTTATTGAGTAGTTTTTCAGGCAAAAAGGTTTCGTAATTACTAAATAGGTACAATTATATAGGTACGTCTTATGGGTTACAATGGAGTTTCGCACATACTGTATAATATATAAGGCTGACTCTGGCAGTAAATTATCACGTTCATATAATCTCTGCATACATAATCGTTTCTGCTTTTTTGGACTCAAAGTGGCAGCGTATTTAAAGAATTAATGTTAGATTTAAACTTAGGTGAGCTTATTAATAGTTTAAACTAGAATTTTAAGTTCGGTTGTAACACACACTGTCCGCCGCGGTCAGTGGTGCCGCTGGTACTGATGCCCGTTGCTGTATCTGGAACAAAGTTCGTGTGGTTTTTTTTAAAGTAGCTTTTAACCACGACTTCATTCGCGCCGTATTTACTCCCTTTTCATTCTCAAAAAACCGGCCAAGTGCGTGTCGGGCCACGCGCAAAGTATAGGGTTCCGAAGTTGAGAATGCCCACAGTACCATTCTAAGACGTATATTAGCATCTAGCTAGCCTGTGGTATGACGTGCCCGCCCGACGCCCCTGCCGCTCGAGAAAAATCATTGGTATTTTAATCATTTCATAAGTTGGTCGACTATGACTCGCAAGTTTGTACAGCCTACTTAGCTGTGATAGTTTTCCTTTCAACTACGTTATACCACCATTTTGCTGGCAGGGGGGGGGGGGGGGGGGGACACGTCGCTGCCGCAATATTACAAGGTTGTATGTTACATTTTTTCCAAAATGTGAGTTATGATTAGTACGTCATTCTACATGTCTTTAGCTATATTTTACCGAAAATTTTATCTTAATATCGTCAAACTAATAGTCCGAAAATCCTGATGTTACATGGTTCTATGTTGTGGTTATAAAACTAACAAGGGCAACAAGGTCCTATGTTCGTTTGATTGTTATTATTGTATATACATAATTATAATAGTAATGTATATTGAATTTGATTAGATAACCTTTCACCATTAAAGTGTATTTTATTGCATTTCATGTATAAAATCATACCTACTTGTAACACTCAGGATAAGCATATAATACCTAACGTGTGATCGATCTCTTTATTAGTAACGGAATTAAAGTTCACTCAATCGGTATTTGAAGTGAGCTACAAACAGTCTCACACAGAGGAAACATATAAAAAAATTAATTTGAAACCCCAAAGAACCCGAAGGCAGAATAACGGCAATATTTGTGGTACTCCAAAAATTATGAAAAAAAAAACCAACCAGTAGGAAAGACAAAAATAGATACTATTAAATCAATATACAGGTGGATGCCACGAGCAGATGTGGAGTACTACGAAACTGTTTTTAACGAATAGTAAGCCAAAACGGAACTCATTAAACATAATACTATATTAAAAAAATCAATATTAACACCCTGTATACCGCTCGCCTGTGGCTCGTCCTCCAATTACCTGCTCCCTCTATATATTCCTCATTTTTCCGCTTTCAATGAATAATTTTAGTACTAAGTACTACGCTAGAGACAAACAAAGTCCTATGTTACTGAACAGAATGTTTACCTGACTGGACCAAAGTTCTATGTAAATAATAAATTGTTAATATTTTAATAAATAATTGAATGATTAAGGTGTATTTTTGTATTTTTTGCATAATTATAATGTGTTTCTACAATTGACATATTCGTTTATCTACCAGATCTATAACCAGCGAAATATAGTTAACTTATTTTCAAAGCTAATTATCTCCGTTCGATGTTCATGTAACATACAACCTTGTAATATTGCGGCAGCGACGTGACTCTAACAAAAAATAGCACTTTAAAGCTTATTATTTCACAAACGCATCACTTAATCAAAAAATGGTTTCAACAAACCCACAATATTTTTTTAAGACCTATTCAACGATATGCCGCACTATGGGGTACGCAAGAAAAAAAATTACATCCCCACTTTACGAGTAGGGGGGTAACCCTATAAAAATATATATTTCAAAATTTTATTGTACCACTTTGTCAGCGTAACTAATATGTATATTCATGCCAAATTACAGCTTTTTAGAACTAAGCATCTCTGAGCAATAGTGCGGACAGACGGACGGACGGACGGACATGGCGAAACTATAAGGGTTCCTTGTGGACTTCGGAACCCTTAAAATCCTTTCTTAGGCTAAATTCACATTTCACGCACGTTAACGCAGGTCAACGCGCGATCAAATTTAATTAAATTTTAATTTTATTTATTCGGAAAACTTACAGCTATTTACATTTTGCTATAATATGCTTTCTATGGGTAAATCTAAGCCATTTACAAGTTTTCACAGATGAATAAAGATAATAGTTACGTTACATTTATAATCGAGTGAGATAAGATAATCTAAAGAAGAAAAAAGAAATTTACTTTTAGCTAAAAGTGCAGTAAAATAAAATATTCCTTAGTGCTAACAATATCTTAATCCAGTAAAGTTATACTAATATGTACATTGGACCATAGAAAATAATAGTCAACCCAATCTGCCATAAAGCACATAAAATAAAACATTATTTAAAGAAATTATCATTTATTTTCTTTTTATTATGATGTGCCTTATTTAGAAATATGTCGAATTTTTGAGAATATTTTTTATTAAAAGTGTTGCTGACTCTCCAAACCGTCTAAATTTACAAGGAGTAAATTTAATCCCGCGGGATCTATGCGTTTTTCCGGGATAAAAAGTAGTCCATGTCCTTCCCCGGGACTCGAACTATCTCCCCACCACATTTCATCTAAACCGGTCCAGCGATTTAGACTAGGTGCACATATATCAGAAATTTCAAACAGAAAAATACTGACGCCGACGGACGCACCACCGGATTCTATCAGAAATCAGAATCAGAAATCAGCGTCAGAATATTTCTGTTAGAAATTTCTGATAACGTGCGCCTGTGCTTAAGCGCGAAGTGGTAACAGACAGACAGAGTTACTTTCACATTTCGTATTTAGTCATTTAAACAGCATATGTGAAACCAGAGTGGCAAGTAGCAAAGCAGTAAATGAGATAGGCTGATGTGGAATCGCTGGTACAAACAAATAAACTGATATAAAAGAAGATGACTTACCTGTTGTTGAACCGCTTGTACTTATTATTGTGGTGTTTGGTGAACTGGTGGGGCGGGCGGCGGTCGCCGCGGTACTTGAAGTTGCCGCCCCAGTGCGGTTTGTTCTGCTTCTCCTGAAATGAAAAGCATTTTTGTACAAGTTTACACAACTCAAAAGGCGCGCAATAATAGACTCTGCGTCAATGATTTGTTTGAAGGTTGTAATTCTAAGTTTACCTTACTCTTGTATGGTTATGTAGACTTACCTGGAAGGGGTTGTACTGGTTCCTGTTGTTGTTGAACCGGTTGTAGTGGTGGAAGGTCTTGAATTTCTTGACGCGGCCGCGGTCCATCTCGTCGGCGGCGTCGTGTGCTCGCTTGCGATGCTCGCGGCGCTCCTCGAACACCTGCAGAAAGACGCCTTTAGTCACCAAGGGGAATAATAGTTCTAGTGGGAGTGCAGTGGAGGGTTAAAGCCCGGGTTACACCGAATGCGTCTGAAGCGCGTCTACGGCTCGCCAGCATCTGTATAGCGTTAATTCTCGTAAGACCTGTCTCACCGCCTGCGAGCCGTGCGCCCGGCCTTTAAACGGTCCCGGTTAGAGGACTGGATGACCAGACAGATAAGTAAGATAAATCAGTAACTGACCGAGCGAGCGAAGCGTCCTCGCTTCAACTTGGGCAAGACAAAATAATTTCGCATATCCGGATTTCAGGATTTTGAATGTCGCATACTACAGGTCGCATTTCTCAACCGATTCTCGTGAAATTTTGCGAGCAGGTTCGAAGATTACGTAGATCTTTTTGTTGTACATTGTCTTTTCAATTATTGGTTTTTTTTAAATGGCCG